>SJYC01034486.1:0-10949 GCA_006408675.1 Madoqua kirkii
CATTATAATGCTAATTTTAAGAGTATGACCAGTCATATGGCTAATAGAGAATTGAGGGAGAAATAAAGACAGCAATTTCTATTATAACTATAGGAATTAATGCCTGCTAAAAGAACTTTGCATTTGGAATTTAAATGGTTTCATTTCAAAATTCACATCAAAAAGTTATTTTAAAATATCATTGTTTATAAGGAAAGATGATTTATTATTTGATTTTATGCTTTTAATCAAGGAACTTAATTTTTAGAGTGTTTTTAGGTTCATAGCAAAATTGAGTGGAAAATACAAAAGTTTCTTAAATCAGTTCCAGAAAAGACAAGTAGTGTATGATCTCACTTATATGAGCTTCTCAGTTCAGTTCAGTTCAGTCACTCAGTCATGTCCGACTCTTTGCGACTCCATGAATTGCAGCACTCCAGGCCTTCCTGTCCATCACCAACTCCCGGAGTTCACTCAGACTCACATCCACTGAGTCAGTGATGCCATCCAGCCATCTCATCATCTGTTGTCCCCTTCTCCTCCTGCTCCCAATCCCTCCCAGCATCAAAGTCTTTTTCAATGAGTCAACTCTTCGCATGAGCTTCTTAGAGTAATCAAACCATAGAGTAAAATGGTAACTTGACAGGGATCAGAAAAGAGGGAATGAGGAATTACTGTCTAATAGGTATGGAATTTCAGTTTTGCAAGATAAAAAGAGTTCTGGAGATGAATGTTGGTGATGGTAGCTCAACAGTATCAATGTACTTAAAACCACTGAACTGAACACCACTGAGCACTAAGCAGCAGCAGTACACATAAAACAGTTAAGATAGCAGATTTTATGTTGTATGTTTTTAACCATGAAAGAATAAGAAAAAAAAATTCAATGTGCAGAATTCCTATGTATCTCCGCCTTCTAAAAACACACATCTTTCACCACCATCAACCAACCTGAACATCTACTATTTGTAAAAAGTGAGCATCATGTATTTGCTAAGAATGAAATTTTGTCTGTATCTGAAACAATATAGTTCTATAAATGAGGTATAAATCTTTAATCTCATTTTTAAATCTTTTTTTTTCTCTTTGAGGGTTTGGGCCAGTGTTAGAGAGGGTTTACTGAAATAGGAAAGCATGACAGAAACATTGATCTGAGCTTCAGAATACAAGTTCATTATTGATACAATTCTAATTTTTATTCTCATGCTCAATCAAGCTCTTTGAACATTAAAGAAAATTAGTATGAAAAACACTATCTCTACATTCATCAGCACATTTCCCTCAGCCTCCTTTTTCTCTCCTCTATCATCTGTGGTTTAAATCTATTTCATATCTAATTTGTCCAAAAACTTTAACTTTACTCATCCTCTGAATTCTGTCTATTCCCCCAGCTTAGCTTTCCAGAATAAAAGCAGTTTTTTGTTTATTTGTTTGTTTGTTTTCATTTTTTCTCATTTTTTAGGTGTTTACCTTCCTTGAGGTAACAGACACAGATTCAGTCTACTGATTGAACTGGATAAAAGTTAAGTTCTATTCATGCTCCTGTCTTCAAATAAATGGTTCCTCACTGATGTACTCTCAGTCAAATATTATTTTTCAAAAATAAAATGATTATAGCTATAGAATATGTATGCATATATGTATGTGCTTAGAGACATCTAATAATAGACTACTATTAATACTTTGTGGCTTCCCAGGTGATGCTAGTGGTGAAGAAACCTGCTGACAATGCAGGAGACTTAAGAGATATAGGTTTGATCCCTGGGTTAGGAAGATCTCCTGGAGGAAAGCATGGCAGCCCACTCCAGTATTCTTGCCTGGAGAATCCTATAGACAGAGAAGCCTGGGGACTACCGTCCATAGGATCCCAGAGTCAGATTAGCTGAAGTGACTTAGCACCCAAGCATAGATGATAGAATGCTATTTGAAACATAACAAGTACCCACCATAGTGAAAAAACACATAATCCAGTCTAGTAAGGTTCTGAAAGGAGAAAAGATTACAGAGGGGGGGAAAAAAAAAGTGGCACTGTATAGGAGTTAGTCATGGAGAGAAGAGAATCATGAAAGGAGATTTGGAGCAAAGGTGTGAATTTATGAACAAAATGATTACACATTGTCTAAGTATAGAGATTATGGCTGGGATTCTTAGAAGATGTGGTTAACGAATTAGGGAAATGATAATAGTAACTTGATGGCTATGTTACTGAGGTTGTGGAAGTTAGCATTTAACAGATTTAAGAAGGAGCATACATAGAGGATAGAAGAGAAATAGTATGAATTAAGAAGCTACCACTTTACTTTGTTTGAAAATAACATGTCAAAAAAAAGGAGGGAACTATAAGAAAATCAATTTTTAGAGCAACATGGAATTAGAAAGGGAGGAAGCAAAAAGTGTAGCTTTGAACATAAAGGAAGGAATCACGGGTGGTTATAAATAATGATAACTGTTTAATCAACATTGCCAGCAGTCAAAGTAATTATTAAGTAATATTTTTCACATCCCTGAATAATAATAAAAACAGTAAGCACAAGAACAGTAATTGACTGTGGATTAAAATGACACAACTGAAGGTGGAGTCCAAATACGTTTAATTGCAGTAATCTGCAAAGTCAGGTTATTTTTCATCTGTCTTCAGTCAGGTCACATGGAAGAGTGGAGAGGTAAGGTTATGGCATTATTGAGAGTCAGGGTCCCACATGTTCCATGTTGTGGAAGGATTTGATGGATGAGATGGAACTCAAAATACTGCATATAGGTTTCAAAGAACAGGATAAAATAGGGGAAACAAGGCAGTTTCCTAAATTCTTGCCTGGTAAGCTGTTTTATACTTTAATATCACTTATAGTCAAAGAATTAGATTCAACATGATCTTTTCAGCTGAAACGGCAATATCTTGAAGTTTCTCTAATACATATGAAAGCAAGAAATTCTTCTTTCACCCACCCTAGTAACAGGAGACTTTTACATGTACAATTGGTAAGATCTTAAATCTTTTTTTTTTCCCAAAATATTGTTTATTACCACCTTTGTGTTGCTAAGCTCTAATATCTACCTGTTGTTCTCATGTGTCCAAAATTAAGCTCTACATAGTAGAAACATGACTTATTCATAAGTACCTTAAGACTAACTACTCTAACAATAAAAATAATTTTACATAAAAATGGTTAATATGTTAGTATTTAAAATCCCATTTAGTGTTAGTGCCACTGTTTGTTTTTAAAACTTATTCCATGTTTTCAATACGTAATAAGTTTCAAATGTTTATGCATTCTACATATTTGTAATCTTCACTTTTCCACAAAACAAAGACAATATTTTAAAAATTCATCATTTAACTAAAAGTTTTTCAGTTGCTTTTAAAAGCAAATTAAAAAATTTAAAAAGATTATTTTTTTTAATTCTGTAAGTTAATTGGATTGTTTTCTTAGCCTCCATTGATAAACTCTCTACAAATTTTACAGCAAAACAAAACATTATACTAAATACATAAAGAAACATGTTTTCTTCTTATAAATGTTTTAACTTGAAAATCTGCACACACATCTTCATATCATGTATAATTTGTTTAGAGAGTAGTATTGTTTTTCTGTTTCACATTGTTGGCAGATATGGAAGGTTTAGTGTAAACTTAGAAGTTATTTTATGACCTGACTTGTCTTTCTCCCTACTCTGCCAACATATCTGGCGCTTATGCTCTTTTTCCAGGGTTTCTCTCATCTTTCATAGAGTCCCACTGAACTGATATTGCATGGTGCTTATAACTTGGTGACTATCCCTGTTTCTTTCCACTGCCCATCCTATCCTTCCTGGGTATAGAGGCTCTATTATAGAACTCTCTATAAAGGTAATGCCCTAATACTGAGAAGTATATTAAGAGTTCTACTGTGCGCTTAGGCTTATGTGTATCTTATATTTTATTAGGGATACACTATAACGAACACATATATATTACATTAGGTAAAAAATTTATTACATGGGAGATATAAACTGATATAAAATTTTAGAGGAGGAAGACTGTTCTTTTGAAGGAGTAACGATAGCTTACTCATAAAAATCAGATTTGACAAGGTTCAGGGTTTCTCTCATCTTTCATAGAGTCCCACTGAACTGATATTGCATGGTGCTTATAACTTGGTGACTATCCCTGTTTCTTTCCACTGCCCATCCTATCCTTCCTGGGTATAGAGGCTCTATTATAGAACTCTCTATAAAGGTAATGCCCTAATACTGAGAAGTATATTAAGAGTTCTACTGTGCGCTTAGGCTTATGTGTATCTTATATTTTATTAGGGATACACTATAACGAACACATATATATTACATTAGGTAAAAAATTTATTACATGGGAGATATAAACTGATATAAAATTTTAGAGGAGGAAGACTGTTCTTTTGAAGGAGTAACGATAGCTTACTCATAAAAATCAGATTTGACAAGGTTAAAAAAAATGGCTAGGCTTTTGACAGATGGAAATGGGTAGGAAAAGGAAGAGTAGAGGAAGACAAAAAGCAATATCCTATATCAACAAAACTTGATCCTACTATCATTTTAATATTACCCTTACATGTTACTTCAGAGTGATAATTTCCTAAACTGACAAGCCTATCATTTATTATTGACCCAACAAAACACAACTAACAAAATCTACTATATCTCTTCTTAGTTTATTTTTAAATAATTAATTTCCATGTGTTTTTAGAAATTATATAAAAATAAGCAACAATGTAGCTTTTCCTATATATTTAATTCTTTGAATGGTAGCTCTGCAGTAATGAAGACGAAAGAAAACTTCTTAAACCAAATTACCCTTTCAATAACTACCATTCTGTATACTAACTAAAACACTTTTGTAAGCCTTTTTCTTCCTTTGTAACAATCCTAGGAAATGTGTTATTTTTTTCCTGTCTTAAAAACAGAGAAGAAACTAATTCAAAGTGATTACTCTTAGGTCACACAATTGTGAGTAAAGGCACCAAGCTTCAAACTTATGTCTATTTGAACTAGTAAAAATTATGTGATTCTTCCTGGATGTCGTTCCTATTGATTTATATGATTCTGGTAGAATATATAGGAGATAAATTAGGCCACTGGAAATGAAACTTTGATCTTAGCACAAAGCTTAGGAATCTGAATTGACAACCATCTAAATCAGGAGTACTGAGCCGTGGCTGGTTAGGAACTGGTCTGTACGACAGGAGGTGAGCAGCAGGAAAGCCAGTGAAGCTTCATCTGCTTCTCTCCCCATCTCTCACATGACTGCCTGAAATGCCCACTCCCCAACAACCACATCTCCCTGACAACCAAAATTGTTTTCCATGAACCTAGTCCCTCATGCCAAAAAGGAGACCAATTGTCTATTAAAAAAATGATAGGTGAAGCTATGAATGAGCATCTTGCAAAAAAAATAAATAAAAGTTTATGGAGAAGGGATTGGAGAAGGAAATGGCAATCCACTCCAGTATTCTTGCCTGGAAAATTTTAGGGACAGAGACCCCTGGCCGGTAACAGTCCATGGAGTCACAAAGAGCAGTGATGACTAAGCACATCGGCATATATGGGGAAGGGACAGTTGGACATATCTGAACCTGGACTTCAGAACTTTTTCAAAAATACTGGGAATACCTTCGCCCTCCATCCTGAAAGAACTGGTTACTTTAAAAAGGCTCACTTTCTCAGTAGTGGTTGGGAGCCTTTGGCCATGGGTTTGAAACCTAGGCCTGGGTTTAAAACCTGACTCCATCAGTAACTGGTTCTTAAAATCTTAGAAATTTTTTTAGTTTCTTTTTGCTTCATTTTATTATCAGTAATGGAACAGATCTTACTGAATTACTATAAATGTTTGAATATAAAGCCCATTAAATAGTACCTGTCAGATAATAAATGCATTACTGTATTCTGTTATTAACATTCATATTATCACTGCCATTATTATGCTCTTATGTTCTTGGACAGACGCTAAGTCGTGTCTGAGTCTTTGCGACCCCATGGACTGCCTTTCCTTCTCTTTCACCATTTCCTAGAGTTTGTTAAAAATTCATGTTCATTGAATCAGTGACACTGTCTAACCATACTAATCATCTTGCTATGTTATTTCATTCTAAAATAACCAAATTAGTAGGAAATTTTCAAAGAAGTTACAACCCAGTGTTTATGTGGTTTTTAATATTCATTGGAAGATACTTAACATAATAGGAAGCTAGGTTAGTCCATGAACTTAACTATCAAGGATTCAATAGTATAGGCTTTCTTGATAATATTATAGAAAATATTAAGTTTAACATGTTCTTAAACCAAATGTGGCAAGCAATTCAATTTTAGATCCCATAACCACACTTCTTCTCTTGTAGGAAATTTCCTGTCCACATTGTCAACATTATTAAGTAATGGACATAAGAACTCCAGTTCCTACTTAGTGATTCTGTTTGGCACAGGAGTTTTGGTTTGGTTGGTATTGTAAGGCATCATAAAGAGAAGGACACGAACATTAAGATAGTAAGGAGAGAAAATTATGGAGACCAGCTTTTCTCTCGTTTGATTCCCAGAGAATCTTTATTTCCAGTTCACTCTGTGGCCTTGTGTCTACAACATCAGCAGTAGAGAACTCCCTGCCTTTCCTCAGCGAGCTCAACTGTCCCACAATGCCTTCCTGCAAAGGCCACCCTTCCCTGCTTCATATTCATCTGCTTATCAATGACTGTCCTAACAGACCTAAGGCAGTTGGTGTTATCGAATGCATCTCTCTTATGAAAATTCTGGTTGACATCTAGGGCTGCATAGAGCCATTTCCTTAATCACCAGGAAGGGAAAGTCAGAAGTTGGGTATTTGGCAAGATTTCATGAACTCTTCTGGAGAAGATGTGGTTTTTTTGGCCAAATTTCAGAGTATCACATTCTACTTCTTCCTTTTTGTGCATCTCTATTTTCTCTGATTCTCATTCTTTTTTCCCCCTATATCAGATCTTTATATTCAGCTTTTATCCAATCAGGCCCAAGTAATGGATTTTCTTCCTAGGTTTCTTTGTGGCCCTGATGGCAGCCAATGAAATAAATCTGCACATCCTTCACAAATAGTCTTATGAGAAAGGGATGGACTTAGAGACACTCTCCTGAACCTTTTATTGAACAATCAAGCAAGCAAACAGGCAAGCAAGCAAACAAACAAACAAAAAATTGGATCTATTTTTACCCAACATAGAACTTCCTTTAATGAAATACAGATTAAAGTTTCTTGATTATTACTTTAGGGAGTTGTAGAAATTAAGAAAGCAATAACATTTCTTTTATATTTTATATACATACATGCAATATATATAATCTGAGTATGTATACATAGATACATAGTGTCATACATATATTTTCTTAAGTGCATTTCTGATTTGCTATGGCATATTGAACACACAAATATCATTTTACTTCCTCTTTAAAGCCTTCAAAATCTCTTAAAATAAATTTTTTTAAAAGATGAAGATAAGGGAGCTGGAGAAAAAAACACAGGCAAATACTGGAACTTTGAAAACATGTAGTGAGTGGTACTCAGTTGTTCTAAGGAAGTTGAATCCTAATCTTGTAGAGGGTAAAACCTTATTTATTCCACAGAGCCCTGAAAAAAGTATATAAACTTAGTGATATGAAGTACCGCTGGAAATGAAAGTGTCAGTTATTTTAAAATATGATGACCTACTGAAAATTGCTTGAGAAGTTTCTAAATTACAGTGCCCTCCACTTCACATCCTTGGTAGAAAATTGGAGGATAAGTCACTCAGAACACAAACACAGGGAATGTGAAGACCAGTGCAGGATATTGTCTGACCCAGTGTCCCTGCTCCAGCACTTGAACAAATACTAACACTCATGGGCACAGACTTCAGACCAGGGACTCAGAGACTATTCTGCAGAATCTTAACTTCATAATGGGGGGTCCATATAAGTGATCCACCTAGGTCACCCACGGTGAAGTTTACATTTGAAAATTTTACCCAGTGCTCAGAAATTCCAGGTAAGCTTTGAAAAAAAATTATTCTTTTGTTTATTTTTCCAAATCAGCTCTATGATATCCCTCTCTTAATCAAAAGAAGGAAGCCAGTATTAAGTGGACCTCTGAGTAAACTGTCTAACATGGAGAATAAGACCAAAATAAACAAACTGATTAAACAATATGGAATGAGATTACACACAGAGGAAAAAATATCACAAAACAAAGCAAAACCTATAATTTATACCCTCATAGAAATAACACATAATGTATCTCTGAATTGAGAGAAAGAATAAACCTTATAAAACCAAAAGAGCTATTGGAATTAAAAACCTAATTGTTTAAAAAAAAAAAGCCAAGGACAGTCTAAAAAATAAAATTAAGAAAATATTACAGAAAATAAATAGAAAAAAATAATAACACATAGGAAGAAAAATATATAACAACATAGATATCACTTTCAGAATTCCAAAGTACAAATAATAGAATGCCCAGATGGAAAAGGAAGAAAAACAGATGGTAGGAAATAATTAATAAAATTATTAAACTATTTCCCAGAGCTGAAGGACATGAACTGCCAAATTGAGAGAGTTCATCCTAGTGCCCACTAAAATAAATTAGAATAGATTCATGCCATGACACATCATGAAATTTTAAAATATTGAAAAAAGGAATTTTCTGCAGGATTTTGAACCAAAAAAAAAAAAAAAGAAAGAAAGAAAGAAAGAAACAAAATGTTCAAGCACACAAAATGAATTAGGAATCAGAATTGCTTCTGACCTCTCAATAGCAACAGGAAAAGCACCAAGGTCACAGAGCAGAACAGAATTCTGAAAGGAAAGGACCTTGTGCCTACATGTTTGTGCTGTTGCTTTCTCCTTCACGTCCTGCTCCTGAGCACACTTCCTCTCCAGAGAGGTATTTCTTCTGCTTTGGCAGACTCCTGAGAGTTGGAGGTAAAGACCCAAAAATATTCAGATCCATCTCTCTGTGCATGGGTCTTCTGTACTTCAGTATCTGGTTCACTGTGACACTCTGCCAGTGCCCTACCTGTGACAAGGTCCCAGGTCTTAAAAGCATTCCAGTGTAGTGACTGCTCTGGTCTCACCTTCTCACCTACCTACACTCCTGTTCTCCAACTCCCACTCACTGTAGGTCTCCTATGACATGTCTTCCCATCTAAGAGGCTTCACTCACCCTCTTCTTTCATCCTTCCTTACACCATTTTACTACTGAAGTGTCCATGCACTTTTGGAGAACTGTGTTTTTTTCTCTATAACACTTAGAGAAAAGAGAAAAAAAATTGAATATATTATTTGAATATTATAATATCTAGTTGCACACTTGTTTAATATTCAAATAAATCTATTTGATATTTGTTTAATGTCTATGTCTCAATAAACCTGGGTTCCAAGAGAGAACAGATGTGTGTTAGTTCAACAGCTTCTCCTCGGGGACTGGCAGATTCTCTGATAAATCTTGATTAAGTAAGTGTGAATGTTTAATGCACTATTGATACTGTGTCATATGTAGAATGCTCAAAATGCATCATCAAATGGTACTAATTATGAAATGATTTTAAAAATACACACCAGAATACATACACATATATGTATATATACAGAGGAGCCTGGTAGGGATAATCCATGGGGTTGCAAAGAGTTGGACACAACTGAGCAACTTCACTCACTCATTCCTATATACCATTGCCATTTAAAAATGATATTTATGTTGAATATCATTTTAAAAAGTGATATTCAGCAAAACTGATTCTTTTAAAATTTCACAAATTGGGCACAGATTTTATCTATGAGAATTGTATGTGTGTTAGCCACCCCAGTTATGCCTGACTCTTTGCAACCCCATGGACTGTAGCCTGCCAGACTCCTCTGACCATGGGGTTTTTTAGGCAAGAATACTGGAGTGGGTTGCTATTTCTTTCTCCAAGGGATTTTCCTGACCCAGGGATAGAGCCAAGGAATCCTTATATGAGAAAATATGGCATATGAAATACCAGTACACATCTTTATCTTTCGTGTACCATGAGTGATTAAAATGTACCACTGGTAGTTTAGAGTAGTACAATATCTAATGATGAAATATAATAAATTGATTAAATAGGGGTGACAGAAATTTGACATAACTAACAAAATATCACAATATATATTACATATCAAAATGAATATATCAAATGTTTGTTCTTGATCTCCATTTTGCCTAACTTTAGATGTATGATCCTTTAAAATGTAATAGTCCTTAGCTTTATCTTTGGACTTCTCTGGTGACTCAGAAGGTAAAGCGTCTGTCTACAATGCGGGAGAGCTGGGTTCAATCCCTGGGTTGGGAAGATCCCCTGGAGAAGGAAATGGCAATCCACTCCAGTACTATTGCCTGGAAAATCCCATGGACAGAGGAGCCTGGTAGGCTACAGACCATGGGGTGGCAAAGTGTTGGATATTACTGAGTGACTTCACTTAACTAGTGTTATCTTTAAATCTTTGCTCTATAATGTACATGTTATTCTTTTTCCATATTTATCTTTATTTATTTGGCAATGCTGGTCTTATTGGCAGCACAGGAACTCTTAGTTACAGCCTGTGAGATCTATTTCCCTGACAGGACTCACACTCAGGCCCCATGCATTGGGATTGTGAAGTCTTAGCCACCAGATCACCAGGGAAGTCCTATGAATAGGTTATTCTTATACTTGTTTCTTTAATTGGTGATGTAAGTTATAGAAAAAGTTTTCCAGTAGTTAATTTTAACTTGAATCAATAATTTATGAATTTATATTTGCTATTCCAGTTCTCAACAAACAGAACAGTTCACAGCATAGGAATATATGAAGAAATTGTATGCACAGGAAAAAGGAATAACAGTGAGCATAATATTACACTTTCCTAGTGTTAACTGAGATCCTTAATCATATCATCAAATAGCTGCAAAAGATGTTGGCGAAATAATTTAATTATTATATTGTACAAAGTGCTGACAT
>SJYC01034488.1:0-14756 GCA_006408675.1 Madoqua kirkii
ATAGATATATATTAAGACAAAATATTTAAATGGCTATTTACAATTGGGAAGATCCATCTTTAATTTTATTAAATGTAAAGCAATATTCATATGTTATTTTCAGTTCTAGAATACCCACCTAGAGAAATTTTAGAGCTGGGTAGTCTCAGGTACAATGTGCCAATTGAAGGATTTACATACTACATATATTATAATCTCAAATTGCAGTTATACGTTAAAGGTAAAAAGTAAGTAAAAAGTAATATTGCATCTACAATATTACCTATTTTAGCTTTCTTTGCTCTGGTCATCAGTCAAATAAGGGGAAAACATTCTTTATATACTGCTATGCCCTTTCTCCAGGGTTTAGACTACATATTTTCCTAAATTTATGATGGGCATTACATCGCAGTAAACCCATTGTAAATTCAAAACGTCGTAAGTCAAAAACGCATTTAACACATCTAACCTACTGAACATCAGAACTTAGCCCAGCTGACCTTTAACTTTCTCAGGACATTTCCATCAGCCTACAGTTGGGTAAAATCATCTAACACCAAGCCTACTTTGTAATAAAGTGTGGAACAGCTCATACAATTTATTGAATATGGTACTGAAAATATAAAACAGAAGTCCTTTCTGGACCCAGATAGTTTGTGATTGTGAGAACTGTTTACCCTTGCAGTCATGGGGCTGGTGTTGTGGCTGTTGCCACAGGGGACAACTAAGCTGCAGGTCAGTAATCCAGTAAAAGATCAAAATCCAAAATGTGATTTCTATTCAATGATTATTGTTTTCACACCATTATGAATTAAAAAACTTAAATATCAGATCATTGTAAGTAGAGACCATCTATCTGTAATTTTACTGTTTGTGCTTCATATCAGGTTAATTAATTGTGAATTAATCTCCACATGCATCTAGTGATAGTAGCTAAGGTTTTTTAGTGAAAATACATTTGTTTTGTATTAAATTTTAGAACATTTAAAAGTTCTATCAAAATGTATTTAATGTAAGGATTGACTGATGTAACGATTCTTGTAGATTCTCTCTAGAGCATTATATCAGGGTGGCATGTATATTTACACTAAATGTGTCCATGTAAATATTGTTACCATAACGCCTCTAAGTTGGCACAATTGACAATCATTTGAAGGAAAGGTTGAAGGAGTTTGGGACCTGCCATCCCCAAATATGCCACTTTGGTATGTTGATTATTTTGAGCCAAAGGCACTTGAGAAACAGACAATGCAGAAGAGTCCTCTGCTTACCATTTTTTAAAACAGGCCAAAAAATTCCTCATGAGGAAGTCACTTTCTGTAGCAGAAAGAGAATATCTTGACCAGAAATTCAAAGTCAATGCTGAAATGAGTCTGCAGAAACAAACTAAAAAAGCCCTTATTTGCCACTACACTCGCCCTTAGAGTTCCTGATCAATCTCCATTATTTATTGCTCTTAACCCCCAAACCTTTGTCTTAAAACATTTCTTCAAAAATATGTTGTTCCTTTGTCTAAAATATGCAAAAATTTTCTGCTCTGGTCACTTCTTCAAATCTCCATTTATGAAAAGACCTTATGTACATGTAAAAATTTAAGGAAGATTGTATGATTTTTATTCTGCCAATCTATTTATAACAATTTAACTTTGGGCCTCAGCCAGAGAACCTAAAAGGGTAAAAAGAAATTCCCCTTCCCTTATAAGGTGTTCATCTCCATGATACATAATGAATTTCTAGACAGCTATTTTCCGGTCAGAACACAAAATTCAGTGAAGGAGAATTAGAAGAGAGAAAAATTGCCTAATTCAAAGTGAGAAAAAAATTAATTTTGAAGTTATTTTTCTGACAAAGAATAAACAATAAAGGCAAAAAGGATCTTAGTGTGAAGAGCATAATCCAATGAGCCAACAACATGGAAAACCAGACAGATAATACATTTCTAAGTGCCAACTTCTACATCTAGATTGTATCAGCCAAATTGAAAAAAGAGTTGGATATTTTATATGTTATACTTAATGTATGTTATATAGATACCTCTATGAATTTTGCTTTATGTACTATTTAGTCTTCCCTGAGATGTTTGATGGCACACTGACTTGATGGACATGAGTTTGAGCAAGCTTTGGGAGTTGGTGATGGACAGGAAAGCCTGGAGTGCTGTAGTCCATTGAGTCTCAAAGAGACGACTGAACTGAACTGAACTGAGGTCTTTTCTCAGACCTTCTTCCTAAATTATTTTAATTTAAATTACCTATATTTATTATCTGTGCTATAGGATAGGTAAAAGATAAAAGTTTATGTTCTACAAAAGAAAGTGTTTATCTTTGCTTCTGAAGGTCAAAATATACCGCCTCAAAATATGCCTCTTGAGTATATTGGTTATTTTGAGATAGTTATTTTTAATAAACAACAGCGGACAAGAACTCTGCAAACTGAGTAGAAGTTATCCTTTGTAAAAGATATTTGCATTTTTAAGGTAAATCTCTATTTGTAGGATGCATCCCTGTCTATAAAGAAGAGAAGGATGACTCTAAATCTCTAGAAGCTCTTTTCAGTGAAGACAACAACTTAAATCTGGAAAATGATTTTATCCTTTTCTGAGCTTTTCCTGGTCACTCCCCAGAACTGACCCAACATATTTTTCTCTCTTTAGCTGGATATGGCATTTGAGGTAGTGACTTAGGTCATTTTGGGGAGCTATTCAATTTTCTGGGGTCTTCTCCACGTATACAGGAGGTACATGTTACATAATGTACCTTTGTTTGGTTTTCTCCTATTAGTCTGTCTTTTATTATAAGGGAGTCTCAGAACCAAGAAGTTTAGATGGTGATTTATTTTTCCTCCTCTCTACTTGCTTATTTACTTATTTTTTTCTTAGTTTTGCCATTTGGGGATCAAAGTAGATAAGAAAACAAGAGTGTCTGTGCATCCTAGGTACCAGCAGTAAGTTCCCGAACACTCAGGAGTATAATTGTGGAATCAAGAGCAGGTCTGTCTTTTCATGTTGTTTCTCTCAGGTGATGCTTTCATTTATTCATTAGGAAATATTTAGTTTCTTTTTCATGAAAATATTTATTGTTGCTATAAAAATAATCTAGCAAAGACTGAAGGCTTCTACTAATCAAAGGATGTAACAGTTACATACTGCTCCAAAGTCAAATATTGTATGTAGATCTGGAATATTTTCCTCTTAGAATCTACCATGGTCAAACACCAAACTTGCTAGTTTTTAGAGTTCATTTTTATGGGAAAGAATTCTATCCACATTTCTTTCCCATTTCCTGATTCCATGGATTTCCCTGATGGTTAAGATGATAAGGAGTCTGCCTGCAATGCGGGAGACAAGGGTTCATTCACTGGATTGGGAAGATCTCCTGGAGAAGGAAACGACAACGCACTCCAGTATTTTTGCCTGGAGAATCCCATGGACAGAGGAGCCTGATAGGTTACAGTCCATGGGGTCACAAAAAGTCAGACATGACTGAGCGACCTCACTTTCCTAATTCCGTAAACTACAAATCAGGAATGCAGAAAGCCTGGAACAGGATGGGGCAACAGTATTAGGGTTTGGAGGCAGAGAAAAGTAAGAAAAGAAAAATAGAATTCTGAGAGGAGGCCTTAAGAAAAAGCATGAGAGAGAAAGAGAGAGATGGGCAGAGAGCACTAAAAGTATTTTTAAAAATCATAAACGCTCCATATTACAATTCTAATTTAACATTTTGCTAAAGGTCTTTTCCTAATCTGATTAATATGGCCAATGTCACATACTTATATAATTAATTTTAGTACTTATTTTTACATAAAGGATATTACTCAGGCTTATCAGCCATTTTCTTTCTGTATACTATAAGCCATATTTCAAATGCCAATGTGAGAATTAGTTAAAAGCCAGTCTAATTTGTTCTGTGATTTAACTTATTCTTTTCAAAAAACATTTCTAAATTTTATGGTCTCCATCTTTGTATAGTCTGTCTGAACTTTGAGGCAAAAGTTGTTAGTTTCATATCTATTAATCATTGCCCTTCTCTTATCTCCTTCTATTAAATAGCCTCAAGATATAGAAGTTTAATTAAATGGTTATATAACATAGAATGTTGGTGAAAATAGTCACATAATGTATGTTGTTAAATTAACTAAGAGAGAGCCATTTAGACTGAGGTGGTATTAATGCTTTGGTGGCTTAGATAAGAAAAGAAACATCTGAGCTTAAAATTCCTCAAAGTCACAAAATCGGAGCACCCAGGATAACTAATCACAAACAGCCAACCAGGCTTTAATCTAGAGCCAAACAATAATTTCCTTTTTTTTTTTTTTTTTGCTTTCACAGTTTATCTGTATAATTCTTTCCCCTGGCTCCCTGTGGCTGAGTATTCTTACCCACTTTTATTTTGGTGCTACTCAACCTGAATCAATTTTTACTTAATTAACCTCTTACAATTTGTAATATGCACCTGTTTATCTTTCAAAGAATATGTCCCACTTGTTTCTGTGGCGACCTAGCTGGAAAACCCAGAGTTGGTGTAAAGATTATTATAAGCTAAAGACATGTGAAATTCAACAGATAAAGGGACAAGCCATCATTGAGCTTTCCTTAAACAGCTAAAATCCGCAATTTCTGGGAAATGAGGCTGCCATAAAATCTCTATTTGAGGCAAGTCTACTCCCCTGAAGAAGAAGAAAGAAGAAGAAGAAGAAGAAGAAGAAGAAGAAGAAGAAGAAGAAGAAGAAGAAAGAAGAAGAAGAAAGAAGAAGAAGAAGAAGAAAGAAGAAGAAGAAGAAAGAAGAAGAAGAAGAAGGAAGAAGAAGAAGAAGAAAGAAGAAGAAGAAGAAAGAAGAAGAAGAAGAAGCAGCAGAAGAAGCAGCAGCAGAAGAAGCAGCAGCAGAAGAAGAAGCAGCAGCAGAAGAAGAAGCAGCAGAAGAAGAAGCAGAAGAAGAAGAAGCAGAAGAAGAAGCAGAAGAAGAAGAAGCAGAAGAAGCAGAAGAAGAAGCAGAAGAAGAAGCAGAAGAAGAAGAAGCAGAAGCAGAAGAAGAAGCAGCAGAAGCAGAAGAAGCAGAAGCAGAAGAAGCAGAAGCAGAAGAAGAAGAAGCAGAAGAAGCAGAAGCAGAAGAAGCAGAAGAAGAAGAAGCAGAAGAAGAAGCAGAAGAAGAAAAAGCAGCAGAAGAAGAAGAAGCAGAAGCAGAAGAAGAAGCAGAAGCAGAAGAAGAAGCAGAAGCAGAAGAAGAAGAAGAAGCAGAAGAAGAAGCAGAAGCAGAAGCAGAAGAAGAAGAAGAAGAAGAAGAAGAAGCAGAAGAAGAAGAGGAAGAAGAAGCCTACCATTAACCTCTTATTGTAAAGTAGAATAAAGTATTTTTAAAAAAATCTATTCTCAAAAAAAAAAAAAAATGAGACGCTCACTCACACCTGTGACAAGCAGTATGCAAGTTTTATCTCCCCTGTATTCTAAAACCCATGTGTCTTTCTTAAAGAACTTTTCTGTACTTCCTGTTAGAGCCTTTTTTCTCCCTTCCCTTTTCACTACTATACTAGATTTTTAGATGTCTAATTTTGATTATTTAACCAGCCAGCTACTTCTTTTATAGGCTCCACAGTGTATTCATGCATACATATAAACCTTTTCCTACTGTTAATCTTGCTTTTGTCAGTTTAATTTGTAGGGCCAAGGTATTAAAATTAAGAGGGTAGAGGAAATGTTGTTTTCTTTTCTCCACCTCAAAACACTACTACTGTGATTTTATGCCACTTTCTTAAATGACATGTGCTTTTTTAAAAGTGAATTATGTTACAGGATATTTATTGGATTCAAATATTATGACAAAATCAGACTGTGAGTTCAAATTGTGCCTTTTTGAAATATTGTAATTATCTTTGATTCCATTTTGACTCTAAACTATTGATTGACTCTGAGTACTACTGATTGAAAATTTTCAACAACAATGATTTTAAAAATATCATAGCTGACCAGGAATCATGTTCTGTGAAATCCTCATCAAAGTAGAAATCCGTGAGTCACTTCATCAGCTAGCCTGCTAGTGTTTACTATCTACATCTGCAAATAAGAACAAGTGTTTGGATGATGCTGTTTACATACAGTTGTAAACAATCTTTGAATATACATTTGATGGAACCCTTAGAGTTGAACTAAAATTCAGAACCCTGCTGAAACAGAAAATGGGATTATTTTGCTGTTGTTGGATTTTTGTTTTGTTTTGTTTTAGTACATATGATCTAGTCAATAGAATGTCCTTTAAGGACAGTGGGTGCTTAAAGTTTTAGGAAGTCTTTCAAATAAGAATGGTCACACTTTAATTATAGCTAATTTTATGGATTAGAGGAAGAGCCTAACCCAAACTCAGTTATTTATATTTTTCTCTGCGTCTACTTTGGAATTGCAAGCAAGAGACTATCAGATGGTTTTGGTGGGAGGTTGGAGAACTCTAACATGGAGAATTAGATGATGTGGGGTCATTAGTGCTTCTGTACAGAGTGTGGTCAGCTTCCTTCTGAGGGGATAGACAATGGGGAAGAAAATGCTACCTGTTTATACAGTGACTATGGATTCTGGTGCCTGCCCCTACCTGAAGATTAGGCATAGTTCTAAACCATGCCTTTGCAGACTTTATGAGACAAACTCAACTCTAAGTCCTCTTGTCCTTATTATTATTTAGGGCTTCCCTGGTGGCTCAGATGGTAAATGAGCCATGCAATGCAGGACACCCAGGTTCAGTCCCTGGGTCAGGAAGATCCCTTGGAGAAGGAAATGGCAACCCACTCCAGTACTCTTGCCTGGAAAATTCCATGGACAGAGAAGCATAGAAGGCTACAGTCCTTGAGGTCACAAAGAGTTGGACTGGACGTGACTAAGCAACTTAACTTTCACTTTATTATTATTTAAGACAATTTGAGAAAACTTCTGTTCTTACAAATAAAAGTTCTATCAATGCAACTCTGGAGGGTATAATTCTTGATGATACACTTTATTTTTAAAAGGATTTTGTTTTATATTTAACTTTTGTTGAAATATATTTGCTTTACAATGTTGGGTTAGTTTCTACTATACAGCAAAATGAACCAGCTATTCATATACATATATCCACATTTTTTTGGATTTCCTTCCCATTTAGTTCACCACAGAGCACTGAGCAGAGTATCCTGAGCTGCACAGCAGGTTCTCATTAGTTATCTATTTTAAACATAGTATCAATCATGTATATACAGTTAAGATATTTGAGACATTTCTTGAGTTCAGTGTACCGACAGAGATATGCAATATAAGTGAAGGGAAGAGGTTCATGTCCTACTCCTTCACAGATATAATGGATTTTGAATTGCAGTACACTCACAGGCATGCTCAGGATTCATGCATTACCTTTTAGCCTTTCTGTCTAAGCTGTTGTGATTTGGTTGTATAATGCACAGTCACACATGTTAACTTCTGCCAATATTCCTATGTGATTGTTTAGCTTTGCCTTATGTTGTTTAAAAAAAAAATTACCTGCAGAGTTCATAAAAGACATTGCAGTAATTTAGGATATTGTGCTACTACTGCTGCTAAGTTGCTTCAGTCATGTCTGATTCTGTGCAACCCCGTGGACAGCAGCCCACCAGGCTCCCCCGTCCCTGGGACTCTCCAGGCAAGAACACTGGAGTGGGTTGCCATTTCCTTCTCCAATGCATGAAAGTGAAAAGTGAAAGTGAAGTCGCTCTGTCGTGTCCGACTCCGTGACCCCATGGACTGCAGTCCACCAGGCTCCTCCATCCATGGGGTCTTTCCAGGCAAGAGTACTGGAGTGGGGTGCAATTCTCTGAATTTAGGGTATACTGAAACATTAAAATGTTCTTTTTTTTTTAATTCAGAGAAAAGTTCACATTAATTTTTAAGCAATACGTAGATGACAACTGTGTTAATGCATCTTAGTTTTGGATGTAATATATTCATACTGACATAAATGTGCATAAGTATACAGAAAATATGTAAACACCAGTATTCCTACATTTATTTTTCTCAAAATTAAATTTTAATACACATTGTGTGCTCTTTTTAACAGTGAATTTATTATAAATAGCTACTGATAATTATATAAAAAAGATTATTGTGGAAGGATTCATGACTTTCTTGCTTTCCCCTTTCTATTTTTCACCTTTCTCTCTTCCTTTAGAAGAGAGCTTGTGCTTATTGGCATGCACGTATGGGGAGGGATGTTCAAGTTACCAATGACAAAAAGAAAAGCATGGGGAAAAGGAAAATGGCCAAGATATGTGTGAAACAGTGGCTAAAAAGGACCCCACAGATGCAGGGAGTTGCCAGGACATTCAAGAATACATAGAATGGCTTTTGGGAGATGTCCCTGTGGGTTATGAATATATCTAGTATTAGTCAGACTGCTTTTACTTGGTACTGACAGAAACCACACTCACCACTAGCTACACACTAAAGAGAGGATATGGCTGTTGGGACTCAAAGCCCAGGTTTGACTTTTATTTTAGAAGTAGCCCTTTCCAGGTACTCATCAATGTCATCATGAATTACCTTTACTCTCAAACTGCTTATTGTTGGCTTCAACTTCTGCAATATCCTTCCACTCAGGAGCAGTGATTTTCCCAGGGTGCTCTGTATTTACATGGAGTTCAGACAGTAAATAATCTGCTTGCAATGTGGGAGACCCAGGTTCAGTCCCTGGATTGGAAAGATCCCCAGGAGAAGGGAATAGCTGCCAACTCCAGTATTCTTGCCTGAAGAATTCCATGGACAGAGGAGTCTGGTAGGCTACAGTAAATGGGGTTGCAAAGAATCAGACACTACCAAGCAGCTAACAGTTCACTCAATTAGCATTTATCTCAGTAGAAAATAGATGACACCCTCTGGGCTATCAGAGCCTTCAAAAAGTTTCTAACTGGCCTTAATTGAATTGCAAGCCTATTCCTGGGTTAATCCATATGTCCCACAAAGAGAGGTAATCTCACAGGTTAGGAAGGGTGAATTCATTCTTTACAGCAAAGCATGGGCAGGTTGCTGAAGTAGCTTTACCAGACTATCAAAGCGAATTTCCAAAAAATTATTACATATAAATATATTACAGAGCACACAAAAAAGGGTATCACATTTTTCTTTTAATGGTCTTGAATAATAAGAATGAGGAATAAAATCATCTTTTAGGAAGGCAAGGATTAATTCCTAATCTCACTCAGTATTTTATTGCTCTTTAAGAATGTGATACACTTTCATATATATTTAGTTTATTTTGAGACAGACTCTATATATTAGTAAATGTACACATATCAAGCATTCAATTTTAACAGTCTTATACCTTCAATATGAACATTACTCATATCAGAATATATAATATCCCATCACCACATCAAGTTTATTTCTGGTTTTCCTGTCAATTTCAAAGTCTAAAGAGAAGCCTCATTCTGATTTCTGTCTGAACAAGCTACCTAAGACTTATAACTCTTAGAGGCCCCTGGAAATGTTTTAACTTATTTAAAAGAGAAAGGCAAAGTAAATTCCAAGTAGAAGTGAATGTTCTATAATATTCTTTAATATACCAGGAGATTCATAAAGCATTACATATATTTTGTTGTTGTTGTTGGTTTGTTTGTTTGCATAAGGGCAGGAGCCCATCAAAGAAGACATGCTCAGTGCCCACAGTGTCATAACATAACCCTGATTTCTAGCACCACAGAAATGTTTTGCCCTTTTTGGACCTCATGTAAATGGAATGAATTATATAGACTGTACTCCTTAGTGTCTATCACATTCCATTCTAAATAATTTTTCTGAGAATTACCCCTCTTACTGTGAATAAGACTTTTTTCATTTTTAATGCTGATTAGCATTTCATTATATGAATATATGGATATTTGCTATCCTGTTCACCAGCAGATGACTCTCTCTGAGACCATTATGATAAAAGGTGCAATGCACATTTGCAGACAAATACTTCTGTGAAATATGTTTTCATTTCTGAGGTAGTTATTTAGTGATGGAATTTCTTAATCATAGTATGTTTAATTTTATATAATACTGCCAAATTATTATTTGAAGTGACATTTTTTTACACTCTCACTTGCAACTTCCATGTGCTATATCTTTGTTAGATCACTTTCTTGTAACTGGTCCTAATTTTACCCATTCTAGGGCCTGTAGGATGGTATTTCATTTTTTGTTTTTTAAATCTTAATTTTCCTGATGAATAATGATGTTTGTTGACCATATTTAAACATACTTAAGACATTTATAGCTCCCAAGGTGGCTGAATGGGTAAAGAACTTGCTGCAATGCAGGAGATACAGGTTTCACCCTTGGATCAGGAAGATTCCCTGGAGGAGGGCATGGCAAACCACTCCAATATTCCTGCCTGAAGAATTCCATGGACAGAGAAGCCTGGCAGGCTACAAAGAGAGGCGGGCTACAAACCTAGGGAAGAGCTGGACATGATTGAATTGACCTAGCACACATGCATGTATATCATTATATACTGATTTTTTAGAAGTTCAATATATACACCTTTTATAATTATGTATTTTGTGTGTGTGTATTATATGACTTGGAAGGAAAGTTATGACCAACCTAGATAGCATATTCAAAAGCAGAAACATTACTTTGTCAACAAAGGTCCATCTAGTCAAGGCTACTGTTTTTCCAGTAGTCACGTATGGATGTGAGTTGGACTATGAAGAAAGCTGAGCACTGAAGAATTGATGCTTTTGAACTGTGGTGTTGGAGAAGACTCTTGAGAGTCCCTTGGACTGCAAGGAGATCCAACCAGTCCATTCTAAAGGAGATCAGTCCTGGGTGTTCATTGGAAGGACTGATGTTGAAGCTGTAACTCCAATATTTTTGGCCACCTGATGCAAAGAACTGACTCGTTGGAAAAGACCCTGATGTTTGGAAAGATTGACGGCAGGAGGAGAAGGGGATGACAGGATGAGATGGTTGGATGGCATCACTGACTCAATGGACATGGGTTTGGATGGACTCTGGCAGGTGGTGATGGACAGGGAGGCCTGGCATGCTGCAGTTCATGGGGTCTCAAAGAGTCGGACACGACTGAGCGACTGAACTGATTATATGACTTACTGATGTCTATTAATTTCTTTAATGGAAACTTTTGATGAACTGACATTTTATTTTTTATAAAGTCTTACTTATTTTTCTTATTTTATTTTTGGGTTTTACTTTTTGTGTACCTATGCCAAAATTGTGGGGTGATGTGAAGGTACGTCATTTCCTTTATTTCTTTTCTTCGTCTGTCTGCCTTCCTTCTTTCCTTCTGTCCATTTTTTTTTTCCTTTCAAATAACTTTGCTCAGCCTAAGTATAATGAGTTTCTTTATATGATTCAGATTCATATAGAAATTTCTACAAAAGCATGTCTTCTGAGGTTTTGGTTGAGTTTTATTTAACTCTGTAGATCAATTTGGGAAGAAGAATACCATAACAATGTTGTGTTTTCTAATCCTTTGGTTTGGTATGTCTCTTCTTTATTCAGGCCTTCCATGAAAAGGATTTTTTTAGATTGGTTGGACTTGTGTTTAGTTATTTGATGTGAAAACTATATTTAGTGCTATTTTGTTATTGTTGTGGTTCAGTCTCTGAGTTTGTGTCCAACTCTTTACAACCCCATTGACTGCAGCACACCAGGCCTCCCTGACCCTCACTATCTTCCAGAGTTTACCAAAGTTCATGTCCATTGAGTCAGTGATACTATTTTATTTCCAATACAGAAAGAAATAGAAGGATATTGATAAATCTTCTTTGATATTTTGTTTCTGAGAATCTAGGTTTTGATCTAATAGAATTACCCTTCAGCCTGTATAACTTTGTTGTTGTTGCTGTTTTAATAATTCCTAAAGTTCCCTTCTGCAGGGGAAGAATGTTTTTGGTTGTTTTCCTTTTCAAAGTGCTTTTTATCACCTTCCGGCTTCCGCAAGAGTTCAATTAGTAAAGAATCTGCCTGCAATGCAGGAGATCCCAGTTCAACTCCAGAGAGCTGGGTTTATTGCCTGGGTTGGGAAGTCTCCTACAGAAGGGAAATGCTACCCAGTCCAGTATTCTGGCCTGGAGAATTCCATGGACTATATAGTCCATTGGGTCACAAAAGGTCAGACACGACTGAGCAACTTTCACTTTATCACCTTCAATTTTTTAAGGCACATTTTTTTCTAGAAATTGAATTCTAAGTGACACTTTAATTATTAAATTTTGCACATTTATTTTTAATTTAGCCTTTAAAGATGCATATTCTTACCTGCATTCTTTCTAATCAGAAAAAAGCCACATTTCTTGTTGTTTTTCAGTGTGTCCCATGACATTTACCTCTTGCAGCTTATATTGCTATGCCAAATCACTATAAGATGGGTGTTTTAAACAAACATAAGCTAATTGTCCTAAAATTGTGGATATTTGACAACCAAAATAGTCTTGTTGGGCTAAAATTAAGCCATTGGCAGTGCTGTGTCCCTTCTAGAGGTTCTAGAGGAGAATCTGTCCCTCGTAGCCTCTGGAGGCATCTGCATTCCTTGCCTTGTGGCTCTTTTCTCCACCTTCATTCCAGCAACACAATATCTTCAAATGTTACTCCTCTCTGTTCCCAACTTCCTCTTTGCTCTCTGCTGTCTTTCTCTGGCTCTTACCTGTTTGTCTCCTTTTTTCCTTCATGAGGGTCTTCGTGGTGATATTGAGGTCATCTGCAGCATCCAGACTAATCTTCCATAACCACATACCTCTCAGGATTAATCACATCAAAAAAGGTTTTTTTTTTTTCCTATATTTTATTTGCTTTAGTTTGACTTTGATATACCTGGGTATGACTCTATTTATTTATTTATTTTCTCCTGTATAATGTTTGCTAAGACTCTTGAGTCTATGTACTAATGTATTTTTACTACATTTGGAAAACTTCACCTATTATGTCTTCCATTTTTTTCCCTATTCCAGTTGTCTTTTTCCTTCTTGGACTTGGTTTTCTGTTTGTTTGTCTTGGTTTGCTTTTTGCCATACCACACAGCATGTGTGATACTAGCTCCCTGATCACTGATCAGCAGTCCAGATCCCCTGCTTTAGAACTGGGGATTCTGCACCAGACTGCAGTTTATATGTGCTTAGAACACTTCTATTTTCGCATGGATTATAAGTGGTCTGTCTGTATTATTATTCTGTATTTTTTACATATGTTTTAGTTTAGGTAATTTTAAAAACCAATGTTCAAGTTCACTGATCCTTTCCTCTCTGATGTCCATTTTTTTCTGGCTTCCATGGTGAATTTCTTCTAAACATTTCAACTTAATATTTGGTACTGGGTGGTATCTGCTTTAATTCTTCATCTGCTCCTCGGGTTATTTACTTTTCTGCTGTATCATTTAGCATATTTATCACATTTTCTTTAAATTTTTTTGATAATTCTAATACCTAGTCCATCTCAACACTAACCTCTACTAACAGTTTCATCTCTTGGGATGTTACATTTATGACTCCTTCTCATATTTCATAAATTTAAGCAATTAAGGTAAATGTGAGATAATATTACTTTCATTAAATGATACACCTTTTCTCTTTTAGAATGGTAATATGGGTCTCTGAGTCAACAAATCTGTTGTTGAGAAGTTCTAGGTGAGTCTGGTGCTTTGGTTTGATTGAATTCAGTGCAGATGAGCACATTCTCCTTAACTAGGCTTGGGCTCTTAGCACTGAGGACCATGTAAAGATCACTTTCTGATTTTTAGCACAGTTCCAACCCATTAAACCATGGAATGTTTGGCCTTCTGCTATTTGGGATGCTGAGGAAATTATTTGCTTTCTATTCCTATTTCTGGCTTTTTATGAATTCACCCTCTGTCTCTCTTGGTCCAACAGTCAGTGAAAGCCTGAGAAGTCTTGGGAACATTTCTCTGTGCTTTTCTATCCTGAGCTGCAGTGCTTCAGACTCTGAGAAGACTGTGGATTTCAGTAGCATCGTCTTCAGATCATCTGCCACATAGCATGCAGCTGCCATGCCCAGTGTTATCCAGGGACTGGATTGCTTTCCTGAAAGAAGTTTGTCTGAACAGCTCTGTCCCCACATACAGTTCAGCATCTGTAGCCTCCCAGTTATTGGAGGGACAGCATGCCTCAGTTAGGTTTCTCTCAATTATCCTACCCTCAGACTTCAGTGGGATCCTATGGGCCTCAGAAAACTCTCTAGCTACACTTCTGCTCTTTTGCCTTTTGTCTACAACTCCTGTTCTCAGTGAAGGCTTTGGGAGGAGCTAGCAGGTAGTGGAGACTACATTGGAGGTTGGATCCCTTCAGGATTCAAACCATCATGGTAGACAGCACTTGGCCATTGTTTTTATCATATCACATAATATATTTTCATCTTGAGTTTGTTTTCCTTAAGATGAATTTCTCCTTCATCCACCCCACCAAGAATATAAGCTGACTTAGTTCTCTTCTCTTCTAGGAGAAACTTATCCCTTCATGGGTTTTAGTTTACTAAGATTTCTGAATACATCCTCATATCTCTGACAGATTTTTAAAATTATGAGTTTTGTCAGGTATCTGGCTCTTTCTCATTATTACAGTGAAAGCATTATTTTTAATCTTATTTCAAAGTAGAAGTCTGCAATATTTGACAATAAATGTTTACTGACTAATCCTGAGCTGAAGGTATATAATCAAAATTAACTTAGCTATTAATACTTAAATAATTTTATCTATAAGGTACATTAGAAAATATAATATAAATAAATTTTAAAAGTCAAATACCACAATGTATTAAAATCCAGAACTTTTTACT
>SJYC01034489.1:0-23809 GCA_006408675.1 Madoqua kirkii
CTTCACTTTCATGCACTGGAGAAAAAAATGGCAACCCACTCCAGTGTTCTTGCCTGGAGAGGCTGCCTTCTACGGGGTCTGTCTCTTATACACATCTAGATGTGTATAAGAGACAGCTTTTCTCATCTCTTTCTTTTTGGTAGAAAAGAATTTTGACATTTGTAATAATCAATAGTTCTACTTTTGACCTTATTGAAAAATATGCCTCAGGGGACCTAGAGATGGAAAGTGAGAGAGAAGATAAAAATCTAGATAAAAGAGATAAGGTAAGGTATAATATAGTGGTTTTCAAGGGATTATTACAGAGAGATTTGAGGTCATTGGAAAATCATTTAACCCATCATATAATAAGAAGGAAAAAAAGACTGTGTATAGCTTTTAGCCAAAGCTTTGAAAAACAAATCTGAAATGCCTAGCTAAGCTTTGTTTTATTTTTCAGATAGCTACTTAGCATAAGAAATCATCTTATCTTTGGATTTAGATATTCTTATGCAATAAAGGGATCCCATCTGGCTTTGAAGATAATATTATAAAAGTCTTATGTTCAATTTAAAATTTAATAAAATAAATCCATTCATTTATTTAGTAAATATATAAGAAACCTAGACATGATACTAGGTTAAGAAAGAAAATGATCAGGTTGTAAATAGATATGTTTTGTTTCTATCAAATGTGAACTGCTTCTGAAAATATTGTTATATAACTCAAATTACCATCATGGTAATAACTTTAAGAATTATCATTTTATTAAAAACATCAGTTCAGTCCAGTTCAGTCGCTCAGTCGTGTCCGACTCTTCGCGACCCCATAAATTGCAGCACGCCAGGCCTCCCTGTACATCACCATCTCCTGGAGTTCACTCAGACCCACATTCATTCAATCAGTGATGCCATCCAGCCATCTCATCCTCTGTCGTCCCCTTCTCCTCCTGCCCCCAATCCTTGCCAGCATCAGAGTCCTTTCCAATGAGTCAATTCTTCGCTTGAGGTGATCGAAGTACTGGAGTTTCAACTTCAGCATCATTCCTTCCAAAGAAATCCCAGGGCTGATCTCCTTCAGAATGGACTGGTTGCATCTCCTTGCAGTCCAAGGGACCCTCAAGAGTCTTCTCCAACACCACAGTTGAAAAGCATCAATTCTTCGGTGCTCAGCCTTCTTCACAGTCCAACTCTCACATCCATACATGATCACAGGAAAAACCATAGCCTTGACTAGATGGACCTTAGTCGGCAAAGTAATGTCTCTGTTTTTGAATATACTGTCTAGGTCGATCATAGCTTTTCTTCCAAGGAGTAAGCGTCTTCTAATTTCATGGCTGCAGTCACCATCTGCAGTGATTTTGGAGCCCCCCAAAATAAAGTCTGACACTGGTTCCACTGTTTCTCCATCTAGTTCCCATGAAGTGATGGGACCGGATGCCATGATCTTCATTTTCTGAATGTTGAGCTTTAAACCAACTTTTTCGATTTCCTCTTTCACTTTCGTTAAGAGGCTCTTTAGTTCTTCTTTACTTTCTGCCATAAGGGTGGTATCATCTGCATATCTGAGGTTATTGATATTTCTCCTGGCAATCTTGATTGCAGCTTGTGTTTCTTCTAGTCCAGCATTTCTTATGATGTACTCTGCATAGAAGTTAAATAAATAGGGTGACAGTATACAGCCTTTACATACTCCTTTTCCTATTTGGAACCAGTCTGTTGTTCCATGTCTAGTTCTAGCTGTTGTTTCCTGATAACCATGTACAAAAAGGTGATGGATTTATACAGAACTAAGCTTATATTAAATTCAAGGACCATTTAACATTAGCTCAGAGCAAAGTTTCTTATCTTTATGAATACAAGACACAAATCTAAGAAATGATTTAGACATTTAACTGCCTAAAGGCCCTCAAGATAGATGGCTGATCAAAGGATTACTTTAGTTCTCTTTCTCTCCTTAAGAACGTATCATCACAGGCAACCTGAGCAGGTCCTCCAGAGCATGCTTTGAAAATATGACTATTTGTTCTCTAAATTCAGAAGAGTTGTATTCTAAATTACAGTATAATATGTGAGCCTGTGGATTCAAGTACACAACTTCAAGAATAGTAGTAAGTCTTTCTGTTAGCTTTACAATTAACTCATTTAAATCTTAGTACTTTCTGAAGGGTGTGAGATGATACCTCATTGTGGTTTGATTTGAATTCTCTAATTAGTGATGTTGAGCATCTTTTCATGTGTTTATTTGCCATCTGTATGTCTTCTTAAACAGGAGAAATGTCTGTTTAGGTCTTCTGCCCACTTTTTGATAGGGTTGCTTGTTTTTCTGGTATTGAGCTGCAAGTGTTAGTTGCTCAGTTATGTCCAGGCAAGAATACTTGTGTGGACTGCCATTCCCTTCTCTAGTGAGCTGCGTGAGCTGCTTATATTCTTTGGAGATTAATTCTTTGCCAGTTGTTTTTCCAGTTGTTGCCCTTAATATTTCCATTTCTGAGGGCTGTCTTTTCACCTTGCTTATAGTTTCCTTCTTTGTACAAAAACTTTTAAGTTTAATTAGGTCCCATTTGTTTATTTTTATTTCCATTACTCTGGGACGTGGGTCATAGAGAATCTTGCAGTGATTTATATCGCAAAGTGTTCTGCCTATGTTTTCTACTAAGAGTTTGTAGTTTCTAGTCTTACATTTAGGTCATTAATCCATTTTGAGTTTGTTTTATGTGTATAGTGTTAAAAATGTTCTGGTTTCATTATTTCACATGTAGTTGACTATTTTTCCCAGCAGCACTTATTGAAGAGACTGTCTTCTCCACTGCATATTTTTGCCTCGTTTATCAAGAATAAGGTGTCTGTAGGAGTGTGGATTTATCTTCAGGCTTTCTATTTTGTTCCATTGATCTATATTTTTGTCTTTGTGCCAGTATGATACTGTCTTGATGACTGTGGCTTGTAGTATAGTCTGAAGTCAGGAAGATTGATTCCTCCAGTTCCATTCCTCTTTCTCAAGATTTCTTTGGCTATTTGGGGTCTTTTCTCCCCCCCGATACAAATTGTGAAAAATACCTAGTTCTGTGAAAAATACCATTGGTAGTTTGATAAGCATTGCATTCAATCTATGCTAGAGAGGGTGTGGAGAAAAAGGGACCCTCTTACACTGTTGGTAGGAATGCAAGCTGATAAAACCACTATGGAAAACAGCAAAGAAATTTCTTTAAAAACTAGAAATAAAATTGTTATACAACCCAGCAATCTCATATTGCACATATACTCTGAGGAAACCAGAATTGAAAAAGGACACATATACTCAAATGAACATTGCAATAGGAAGGACATAGAAGCAACCTAGGGGTTGATCGGCAGATAAATGGATGAAGAACTTGTGGTATATATACACTATGGAATAGAACTCAGCTGTTAAAAGGAACACATTTGAGTCAGTTCTAATGAGGTGGATGAACCTTCTTCTAAGTCGCTTCAGTCGTGTCTGACCCTGTGCGACCACATAGACAGCGGCCCACCAGGCTCCCCTGTCCCTGGGATTCTCCAGGCAAAAACACTGGACTGGGTTGCCATTTCCTTCTCCAATGTATAAAAGTGAAAAGTGTAAGTGAAGTCTCTCAGTGGTGTCTGACTCTTAGTGATCCCATGGACTGCAGCCCACCAGGCTCCTCTGCCCATGGGATTTTCCAGGCAACAATACTGGAGTGGGGTGCCATTGCCCTCTCCGGTGGATGAACCTAGATCCTGTTATATAGAGTGAAATAAGTCATAATGAGAAAGATAAATTACCACATAGACAGCGGCCCACCAGGCTCCCCTGTCCCTGGGATTCTCCAGGCAAAAACACTGGACTGGGTTGCCATTTCCTTCTCCAATGTATAAAAGTGAAAAGTGTAAGTGAAGTCTCTCAGTGGTGTCTGACTCTTAGTGATCCCATGGACTGCAGCCCACCAGGCTCCTCTGCCCATGGGATTTTCCAGGCAACAATACTGGAGTGGGGTGCCATTGCCCTCTCCGGTGGATGAACCTAGATCCTGTTATATAGAGTGAAATAAGTCATAATGAGAAAGATAAATACCATATATTAATGCATATATATGGAATATGGCTCAAAGCAAAACTAATTTTAGAAGATTCATATTTGAATTGAAAATTTAAGTTAAAATTTAATATAGGAGAGAGTCATAAGCCTCAATAAAAATAAATTAAGAGATGTAGTGAGTTCACTTCTAAGTGAATATTTAACATTTTAATTTGAAATTATTGTTCTACATTTATATCTCATTAAATATAATCATTTGTGAAGTTACCTAATGTATACTTTTTTTGATTATGCAGTCTTTTGATTTGTTCTATTGTGCTTTTTATTTTCAAATGAAAAGCGGAGAGTTACCTTTGGTTATAATAGAGTTTTGAATTTCAATTCAAAGAAGAATTAAAATTAAGTTGCATAGTTACTAGCAACAGAAATGTTGTTTCTGTTGTTTAGTTGCTAAGTCCTGTCTGACTGTTTTGTGATCCCATGGACTCTACCTCTTTCCATGGGATTTCCCAGGCAGGAATGTGTTGTCATTTCCTTTCCCAGGGGATCTTCCTGTCCTAGGGATCAATCCTGCATCTCTTGCATTGCAGCTGGGTTTTTCTTTTTTCTGGGTCCCCTAAGTGGCCAGGGAAGCCCTAGAACAGGAATACTTGTACCCCAAAAGATAATAAGGAAATATATAGTATAATATACTTCAATTTACTTTGAGAGAAAAAAATATAATTAGTATTATTTCATATTAAATTAAAATTTTCTTAATCTAGGGAACTCTATTTTCATCCCCCAGAATAACTGTTAGCAATACATTTCTCCATTACCTGGCAATGGTTATATATCTAAAGTTCAAAACTGTTACATTATTTTTCAAGTTGTAAAATACAGTTAGTACCTGAATATTAGAGTAAAATTGAATAAACTGTGTACTTAGGTATTTGTGTACCCAGCTCTCAAGTATAAAACTTTTTTATAATATTATTGAAAATATTAAGAACCTTAAAGAAAAAATTGATAATTTTTAGGAACTTCTCAGATTGTAAGCTCCATGACAATAGACTTACATGAGTTCCACTTACTCTTTTAAATACTTTACCTCAGAACCTAGCATTGTTCTCAATATGTAATTATTTTTATATAAATTAGAAAGTATTTTCTGCTTGCTATTCTTGCCAAGTCTGCTCCTTTTTGGGGATCTAATAAATCTCTTTTCCTCTACTGTAACACTCCAGAACACTAATTTGTACCTTCCTATGACTCAGAGGAATAATTGTGCATACTGCTCTTTGAAAATGAAATTATGAGCATTGTATAATAGCATCTTCTATTATCACCTTTACTGTTGATTATCTGTCATTTAGCTTTCATAAGTTGATGCCCTGTTCTTTAAGTTCCTCTAAGGCATGCACCATAAATTAAATTTAATTTTGTCACTGAGACAGCTTATTAACTGAGCCCTTATTACTCTTGAAACCACAATTTAGATAATCACTAACAGTTTCAGACATGTTCATCGAACTAAAGAACTTTTATTTCTCAAGGCACTTGACAGACTACCATTGAAACATATTTGTTTCTCAGTTAAGGAAAATTGATATAAAAATGTATGTGCTAGACTTGTGATTTTCAGACCAGGATCCATTCTCCTGTCTCCCAACTAGTTGGGATAAGTGGCTAGTCCTCTGCCAACTGAGTCTTACCAATAATAGTAATATATATTTTCATGAGTATATATATATAGTAATTAATAAGCATGGATTGATTAATATTTGCAAACAATTAATTGCAATACTGTTTGCATATAATTAATTTTGCTATCAAAATATTTAGAACATGGTAAAGGGGTATTTCAATTTGCAAGGATATTTTAAGGGAGGAAACTAGTGTGTATGTATGTATGTGTGTTGGTGTATGTGCGCATGCATGTTAAGCTACTTCAGTCATGTTTGACTCTTTGTGACATTATGGACTGTAGCCCACCAGGCACCTCTGTCCATGGAATCGTCCAGGCAAAAGTACTGGAGTGAGTTGCCATGTCCTCTTCAGGGAATCTGCCCGACCCAGGTATCAAACTTGCTCTGTTACGTCTCCTATACTGTCAGGTGGGTTCTTTTCCACTAGTACCACCCGGAAAGCTTGTGTTGGTGTATGCTGTATTTTCAAAAGGTGGGTCTTGTTATGAAAGGGTAGCAAAGGCTTTGGGGTTAAAAGTAAGTTTGAATTCCAGCCATGCCGCTTGCTAGCTGTGTTTTCTTTAGTGACAACTTACTTCTATTAGAAGGGAATACAATAACTGTTTCACAGATCTGCTGTAAATCTGAATGAAATTATTTAAGCAAAATGTTATGCAGAACACCTGAATAGAATACATGACAGCTTTCCTTATTTCTTCCTTGAACTTCCTTGAAATGCATTTTAAATAATTATAAAATGGAAAGTAGCCCTTCATTCTAGCAAATTCATAGAGTCACTATAAATATACAAAAATGTTCTTTATTAAAATGACACATTGTTAATCCCCCATATATTTTATATACTTGTCAGAAGAGTATTTTTTAAAAGATGGTTCTGAAATTTTAAGAAATAAATCAAAACAGTAAGGCATTCACAGCTAGTTTTCTCATTTGTGGGATTATTTATGGTGCATAATGCTTATAAAACTGATATACTACAGTAGCCAGGTTCCTCCTTAGATAATTTAATTCCCCTCTAATAGATTTAATTCCCCTCTGGTATATTTAATTCCCCTCTAATATATTTCCAACTTAAAAACACTCAAGCATATGAAAGTAACAATGAGGTTAAATACTTAAACACTCACATAAAAGAAATCATAGCAAAATATGGGATTTATTTAAACCATATTCTTCTATGAATTGTCCATTTCTAACGTCTGATTTTTTTGTGACAGATTAATATCACTCCTTAAAGTTACTTAGATTTACTTTTTTACAATAGTTTGCCCAACTACTCTTGTTTTCAACATAATATGCATAATTGTCATTAGCAATGAATGGCCTTGTCCAAGTATTAACATGGTACTATGCTATGTTGAACAAATTCAAAAGGTATTTTGCCTGCTCACTTCTGACATGTTTCCAGTTTTAAAATATACCAAGCAGTGATATAAATAATTTCTAAAACTACTGAAACAGTTTGGTAATTGGTCATCTTGTGAAAATGAAAGTGCTAGGAAAAGTGAAGGTCTCTCAGTCATGTCTGACTCTTTGGGATCCCATGGCCTATAGAGTCCATGGAATTCTCCAGGCCAGAATACTGGAGTGGGTAGCCTTTCCCTTCTCCAGGGGATCTTTCCAACCCAGGGATCAAATCCATGTCTTCCGCATTGCAGGTGGATTCTTTACCAGCTGAGTCACAAGGGAAGCCCAAGAATACCGGAGTGGGTAGCCTATCCCTTCTCTGGCAGATCTTCCCAACCCAAGAATCGAACCAGGGTCTTCTGCATTGCAGGTGGATTGTTTACCAACTGAGCTATGAGGGAAATTGAAAACTACCAAAACAGTTTGTTAATTGGTCATCATAGTGATCTTATAATTGTACTCATATTTAGCAATATATCTCCATGAATTCTGAATTTTATACAGGTTTGTATTACTGGGACAAAGGATTTCAAAAACATAATAAAGAATAATTTAAATAATGTCCTTTTCTTCTATTTTTCACCTAAACTTGATGAATAATAAATACTAATTCCACATTTACAGTGATGTGGGCTCCTACTGAGTTCTAATGTGACCCTGTAATATGATAGCTGTGAATAAAGACACAGTGTGGAAGGTGGTCTTTCTTGTCATTGGAAGACTATCTCTGAGCATGTGTTCTGGATTAGCAGTCATCTGACTGAGGTGGAAAATCCTAGTCAGATTTCACCTCTAGCAGAAAATGACATCTTCACACTTCACCTCACTGATATTGGTTTTTGATTATTTAATTAACAACCAATTTATCAAATTCTCTTAATAGATTCTACAGAGCTTTGCAGCAGTTCCTAAAACATGATTTGCAATTTATATCTAGATTATGATGGTTTTCCTCTCAAAATCACATAGGACAATCAACCTATATTTTGATGAGTTAAAGAATACAAAGACTCAGCTAAAATTCTGAGTGGCTGTTTATTATTTACTTCAAGAAATCTCAGGCTCTTGCATATAGTAAAGTGGGAGATTTAATAACATCAAAGGTTAACTATTTTAAAGACCCTCCCTATTGGTTTTTCTTTTTCTGTTACCACAGGAAATCATCTGCTGGATTTTTGGTCCATTTACTGTGCTCTTCTATGAAAACAGGTAATATTTAATTTATGAGGTTTGCTTCATTTTTAGTCTATAAATATTAATAACTTTCTGTGTTTGCCTTCTAGGACACAGCATGAGAATATTAGAAATCTGTGAAACATGGTTTTTTACTTCTAGTTACAACCATTACATTTTGGAATAAAACACTTTATAAACACATATGGTCACAATTTTTTAGAATCATTATTTCTTGAGCTCCAATAAAAGCATAATAATTTCTTTGTAACAAATAAGATCTTCTTTAATTGTTGGTTTATCATTATCTTGCTTCATTTAATTTTAGAGCAGGATAATACTTATCTAATTAATAAGAAAAATATTGAGTTGATCTTTATAAAACTGTTAAGATATCTTCTAAAACATTAACAGCTAACTGAGAACTGATTAAGTTAACATCCATTTAATTTTAGAATTTTTTTTCTAAAAGACATGTTATTCAGGCGAATGTTGAATTTTGTATTATATGTTAATCCTTCATATATCTAATCACTCACTCGCCTTCTAACTTGACCATACCTTTCATGAAACATGCATGTCCCTTTTAAAAGGGTATTCTGAATCTCAGGCCCATGATCAGCCTCTAGATAGGTTTTTTAAGTGCCACAAATTTGTTGAACTAGAGAATGGGTCTACCCTTATATATTTTAGGAAGTTAGAACTTCTAGCAATTTCATTTTGAGCCCAAGAAGACTCAAAGACTTGTGGTAATTTCACCTTGGAATAATAAATGGAATTTTTATCTGGACTAGAAAGAGTGTGAATATTGATTTATATTTCTTATAGTTTACATTTAATATACTTAATAATTCATTTAATTATAACTTTGTGAGCAAATCTCTAGGAAGACCAGATCAGATTTGTCTTAAGACAGGTATTTCCTATGCCCAGTAGAAATAAATCTGGAAGGGATGCAAACTAAATTTCTATTGTAGAGGTCATGATTTTTCCCTTTGACTTCCACTTTCCTTAGAAGGATTATTTAAATATATCACAACTTGTTTAACATGGAACAAATGATAATCACAGCTTACTTAACATGGAACAAAGCACTTCTAGGCCCTTGTTCAGACAGCATTGAGCTGGGGCATTTAAGGAGGGCAGGGGATGATGGGGATCATCATTTTCTATTGGTAAGAATATTAAGAAGTTCAACTTGGATGCCTTAAAAAAATGCTTCTTTTTCCATTATTATCAGTAATCTATGGATAATATGTTACACTTTAAAAAATTCCCACCCACTTAAGGACTAGTGAATAACCAGATTAGGTAGCTGACATACAAAACAGCCAGAACATAATAAATTTGGTATAAAAATTATACATCTTGTTTATGTACAAATTTCTTATTTTGTATGTGAGCTTGTATGTGTATACTATATTTTTATTGCCACAGAGATAAGTGAGCTGCCATAAAATCTTGTGGTTGGAAATATGAAACTATAAAAGAAAAACACATATATTTTCTTTGATTCAAACTAAGCAGATGAATGAGTTTGTGGAAACCTAAATTTCAGTTTATACAGCTTTTTAGTTTATAACGCTACAGTTTGAAAACATCTATTCTGATTTTGTTTATTTCAAATTGTCCATTCTAAGTTTCATTAAATTCCTCCCTTTGTGTAGCTGGATATATATTTTTTAAAATATTAAATAAACTATTCAGATAATTTTCTTTAAAGACAATTTTATAAACATTTAAGGAAATATCTAAAAGAGGTGATTATTAGCTAAATCGTGTCTCTCCCCAAAATTAATATCTGAAGTCTTGACCCTTAATATCCAGAATGTGATCTTATTTATAAATAGAATCTTTCCAAAGGTGATTAATTCAAAATGAGGTCATCAGGTATATCCCTATCCAATATGACTGGTGTCTTTTTAAGAAAAGGAAATTTGGACGCAATGATGAACAAAGGGAAGCGTATGTGAAAACAAGGAAGTGGCCATCTGCAAGTCAAGGAAAGATCCCCAGGACAGATCTTTCCAACATGGATTGCAGAAGGAAGTCTCTAGAACTACAAAAACATAAATTTTTTATGTTCAAGTCACCTAGTCTGTGTTATTTTGCAATGGGACCCCCAGCAAATGAATGTAGAACTCTTTTATTTTGCCATTATCCCACTTGGGTATATCTATTCAATTTTCATAAAATAATGCTTTATTTAATTCAAATGAATGAAAAACTGCTTCCTTGGTATGCCAAAATTCTAGATCTTACAGTGGAAATTTGTTTTTCTTTTTCTTTATTTATTTTAATTAAAAGATAATGACAATTTGTGATGGTTTCTGCCATACATTAACATGAAATGGACTTAGGTACATATGTGCTCCCCACCTCATTCTGAACCCTCTTACTACCCTCTTCCTAACCCATCCTTTCAGGCTGTCCCAAGCACTGACTTTGGGTGCCCTGCTTGATGCATTGAACTCACACTGGTAATCTATATTACATATGGTAATGTATATATCTTAATGCTATTCTCAAATCATCCCACACTCTCCTCCCACTGAGTCCAAAAGTCTGTTCTTTACATCTGTGTCTCTTTGCTGCCCTGCATGTAGGATCATCGGTACCATCTTTCTAAATTCCATATATGTGAGTTAATACACTGTTTTTGTCTTTCTCTTTCTGATTTACTTCACTCTGTAAAATAGGCTCTAGGTTCATCTGCAGTATTAGAACTGGCTCAAATGCATCCTTTTTTATAGCTGAGTGATATTCCATTGTTCATATATACCACAACTTCTTTATCCATTCATCTGCCAATGGACATCTAGGTTGCTTCCATGTCCTAGCTATTGTAAATAGTGCTACAATGAACAATGAGGGTATATGTGTCTCTTTCAACTCTGATTTCCTTAAGATATATGCCCAGCAGTGGGATTTCTGGGTTGTATGGCAATTCTACTCCTAGCTTTTTTAAAGGAATCTCCATGCTATTCTCCATATTCACTGTACTAGTTTGCATTCCCACCAACTGTATAAAAGGGTTCACTTTTCTCCATACCCCTCTAGCTTTTCTTGTTTGTAGGCTTTTTGATGATGGCCATTCTGCCTGGTGTGAGAAGATACCTCATTGTGGTTTGGATTTGTATTTCTTTAAATAATGAGTGATGTTGATCATCTTTCCATGTGTTTATTAGCCATCTGTATGTCTTCTTTTGGAGAAGTATCTGTTTAGGTCTTTTGCTCACTTTTTAATTGAGTTATTAGTTTCTTTGGTATTGAGCTACATGGGGTGCTTGTGTATTTTGGAGACTAAATCTTTGTCAATTGTTTCATTTGATATTATTTTGTCCCTTTCTAAAAGCTGTCCTTTTATCTTGCTTATAGTTCCCTTCCTTATGCAAAAGATTTTAAGTTTAATTAGGTCCCACTAGTTTAATTTTGTTTTTATTTCCATTATTCTAAGAAGTGGTCATAAAGGAATTTGTTGTGATTTATGTTGGAGAGTGTTCTGCCTATATTTTTCTCTAAGAGTTTTATAGTTTCTGGTCTTACGTTTAGGTCGTTAATCCATTTTAAGTTTATTTTTGTGTATGGTGTTAGAAAGTGTTTTAGTTTCATGCTTTTACACGTAGTTGACAAGTTTTCCCAGCAGCACTTATTGAAGACTCTGTCTTTTCCCCATTGTATACTTTTGCCTACATAGAAAATCCTAAAGATGACATGAGAAAATTACTACAGCTAATCAAAGAATGTGGTAAAGCTGTAGGATATAATATTAATGCATAGAAATTCCCTGCATTCTTATATGCTAACAATGAAAAATCAGGCTAGAAAAAAAAATTCACAATTTTTATGGAAACACAAAAGACCCTGATAGCCAAAGTAATCTTAAGAAGAATGGAACTGGAAGAATCAATCTTCCTGACTTCAGGCTATACTACAAAGCTACAGTCATGAATTTTGAGCAACTTCCCGGAGCTGGTGATGGACAGAGAAGCCTGGCATGCTGCAATCCATGGTGTCACAAAGAGTCAGACATGACTGAGTGACTGAACTGAACTGAGCAGTCATCAAACCATTATGATACTAGCACAAAGATAGAAATACAGACCAATGGGACAAAATAGAAAGTCTGGAGATAAATCCATGTACCTATGGAAACCTTACCTTTGAGAACGGAAATATTTATACCAGATGGACTTAGTCAGAAGCTACCTTGACCATAATAAGCCTGCTAAACCTCTACATATAAAAATAAGGAAATAGAAATGGACACATTTCCTATTTCTTCTATAGGTTTTTGCTGTGTAAACAGAATCGATGAACAGTTAAGGCCTACTAGTTCAAAATGCTCCTGGTGAAAACTTTGAAATTGCTCTCTAAAGATCAAGAATTATTTCATTAAAACAGAATAAAATAGTATGTTCTGGCACACCATTTTTGACTTCTATTTAAATGTATGATAACTCAAATCAAATAATTTAATGAATAAGAAAAACATTTTATACACAAACATTCTTATCTTATTTCAAGTTTCAAAACAGACTATTGGCTCCTCTGCAAGTGACACAGATAAGCTATATTTAAACTAAAGTCAGTGCTTAATCAATCCACAATTTTTAATTATTATAAAGAGCATTTTTATAGTGATTTTATTATAAAGTCACTATTTAGTGACTGGGGATTTATATTTCACAAAAAATATGCATTTTAGTATACAGCATCACAGTATAAGATTTAAAGTAAATATTTTAGTTTTGTTTAGAATAGCTAAGATAGTCAGTTACATTCATCTTGAAATTTTCTGGGCGATGGTCATAGCAATAAAATAATATTTGTCACATACTTGTCATGTGCTGTTGGAAGGTCCACTTTATGAAATTTCCTTTTGAATAATTGGAGATTATGGAACTAGAAATAATGCAAATAGCCTGCTTCCAAATCCCCTCAACTAAATCAAGACTTTCCTCAAAAGAAAAAAAAAAAGAAAGAAAGAAAGACAAGAAAGAAAGAAACAGGAAAGAAAGGAAGAGTAAAAGGAAAAGAAAGAAATTAAAGGAAAGGCTGAAAAGAAGAGAAACCTTAAAAGGAGAAAGTTAAAAAGCAGGATGGTCCTAGATCTAAAAAAAAAAAGCGGGGGGGAATGGTTAATTATAGAAAGTAATGGCATTTGTTAATTTGTTCAATGATGTGTAGACATGAGACAACAGCAACTTGCAGATAGACACAAATGAGACACAACAAACAATAAAACATGCTGACACTAATATTTTTGAGCATATCTTCTTGTGATATCAACTTTTTTTTTAATCATTGATTATTGGAAGTAGTTGTTTCAAAAACCCTTTTGATTTAACTGCTTATTTGGAAAAAATATTAAATTTAAAGAAAAGCCTTCTTCCAGACACTATTAATAAGGAGAGTAGTTTATGCTCAAAATAAGGGAATTTTCCAAGAAAGAGTTTACCTTTAAAATTGTCTATGTTTAGGAATGATTTAGGAGAAAAAAAAAAAGTCCATTTCTTTGTTATTATCTGTTTATTTTGAATATATTGTAGTTGATGCAAAGAAATAGAGAAAAACAATAGAATGGGAAGGACTAGAGATCTCTTCCAGAAAATTAGAGATACCAAAGGAACATTTTATGCAAAGATTGGCTCAATAAAAGACAGAAATGGTATGGACCTAACAGAAGCAGAAGATATTAAGAAGAGGTGGCAATAATACACAGAAGAACTGTACAAAAGAGATCTTCATGACCAAGATAATCATGAAGGTGTGATCACTCACACTCAACTAAGCCAGACATCCTGGAATGTGAAGTCAGGTGGGCCTTAGGAAGCATTACTATGAACAAAGCTAGTGGAAGTGATGGAATTCCAGTTGAGCTACTTCAAATCCTAAAAGACAATGTTGTGAAGGTGCTGCACTCAATATGCCAGCAAATTTGGAAACTCAGCGGTGGCCACAGGACTGGAAAAGGTCAGTTTTCATTCCAGTTCCAAAGAAAGGCAATGCCAAAGAATGCTCAAACTACCACACAATTGCACTCATCTCACATGCTGGTAAAGGAATGCTCAAAATTCTTAGCCAGGCTTCAGCAATATGTGAACTGTGAACTTCCAGATGTTCAAGCTGGTTTTAGAAAAAGCAGAGGAACCAGAGATTAAATTGCCAACATCCGCTGGACCATCGAAACAGCAAAAGAGTTCCAGAAAAAAACATCTATTTCTTCTTTATTGACTATGCCAAAGCCTTTGACTGTGTGGATTACAATAAACTGTGGAAAATTCTGAGAGATGGGAATACAAGACCACTTGACCTGCCTCTTGGGAAACCTGTATGCAGGTCAGGAAGCAACAGTTAGAACTGGACATGGAACAACAGACTGGTTCCAAATAGGAAAAAGGAGCAGGTCAAGACTGTATATTGTCACCCTGCTTATTAAATTATATGCAGAGTACATCATGAGAAATGCTGGACTGGAAGAAACACAAGCTGGAATCGAGATTGCCAGGAGAAATATCAATAACCTCAGAACTGCAGCTGACACCACTCTTATGGCAGAAAGTGAAGAAGAACTAAAGAGTCTCTTGATGAAAGTGAAAGAGGAGAGTGAAAAAGTTGGCTTAAAACTCAACATTCAGAAAACTAAGATCATGGCATCTGGTCTCATCACTTCATGGCAAATGGAGTAAAAATAGAAACAGTGACAGGCTATATTTTGGCCTCCAAAATCACTGCAGTAGTGACTGCAGCTATGAAATTAAAAGACGCTTGCTCCTTGGAAGAAAAGTTATGACCAACCTAGATAGTATATTCAAAAGCAGAAACATCACTTTGCCAACAAAGGTCTGTCTAGTCAAAGCTATGGTTTTTCCAGCAGTCATGTATGGATGTGAAAGTTTGACTAAAAAGAAAGCTGAGCACTAGAGAATTGATTCTTTTGAACTGTGGTGTTGGAGAGAAGACTCTTGAGAGTCCCTTGAACGGTGAGGAGATCCAACCAGTCCATCCTAAAGGAAAACAGTCCTGAATATTTATAGGAAGGACTGATGCTGAAGTTAAAACTCCAATACTTTGGGCACCTGATGTGAAGAACTGATTCATTTGAATAGACCCTAATACTGGGAAAGTTTGAAGGCAGGAGGAAAAAGTGATGACAGAGGATGAGATGGTTGGATGGCATCAACAACTCAATGGACATGCATTTTAGTAAACCCATTGGAGAAGGAAATGGCAACCCACTCCAGTGTTCTTGCCTGGAGAATCTCAGGGACCGGGAAGCCTGATGGGCTGCTGTCTATGGGGTCACACAGAGTTGGACACGACTGAAGCGACTTAGCAGCAGTAGCAGCAGGAGATGATGATGGACAGGGAGGCCTGGCATGCTTCAGTCCATGGGGTTGCAAAGAGTCAGACAGGAATGAGTGACTGAACTGAACTGAATAATTAGTTTACTACCCTGAACATCAATTTTCTTATATGTAAAATGTACTGTTTTTAAAGTTAAATATATGGCACAAATAAAGATTAGTGTCTTAGGCAAGTGTTACACAAAGGAAGTTAAGAGAAACATACCCTTATTATTAGTTAACTAAGTGGAGAAATTGAAATCTAAGTGTAAAATATAAATGCTATCTTTTTGAAAATGTATAATGCTTACCCTCGAAATATGTTAGATAGCCTTTAAAAGAGATATAAATACAGATAGTTGAAAAGCAGGATGTTTATAAATCAAATAGTTACATTATTTCGTATATGCAGCACCACATATTTCTTATATGGAAAAATATAAACAAAAATATATGACTCTTCTCTTACCAGATATTTAGAACAGAAATTTCCCACTGAATATTTGCACTAGCAATTTGAGAGAGAAAAAAATAAACTATTAAAAATAGGTAATCTGGGGTTTAGAAGGGCTCTCTGAAACATTCTAAGGCAAACATTCTTGATTTGATATTTTAATCTCCTTGAAAGCATTTCAGCTGAGGAGCCATTCCATCTATGTTTGAACACCTGTTGTGACAAGCATCACCACATACTGCCTGCCAAGTCTTAGGTAGTATCTCCATTATTCAAAGCTAATATTTGGCTTATATAGAACTAAACACATTCACTTTAGCCTCTACTTATTAATCCTAGTGGACATTAAAAGAGGAAAAATCCCTCCTGTTATAACAGACTTTAAGTAAGCAAAGACTAACACCCATAACACACAAGGAACAAACACACACAGACATAAGACTTTCTCTTCTTCCAGAGAAATATTAAAGGGCCAGAAACTTACTAGTTGTCTGAGAAACTTTTTATACATTCTCTGCATAAGTTTCAAAGTGGGGGCAGTGATGAAGGGCTTTATTGTTTGGAAGTATAGGCTCACTTATATGTGAAAAAACATATTCTGTGTTGAGTTCTGGTAGCATGCAGTTATCAATTCATCTATTCTGCCATATGACCTATTAATACAAACAAGTTTAATCCATATTTTTTTCTAATATTTCAGTGTTCTATTTCCCTCTCCTATTTTTCTCAAGCTCTTATTTTCTATCCTAATATTGGAACTAACATACTTTAGCTCATTTTACTAAACTCTTTGCCAAGATGTGGAGAAGCATGAGTTTATTAACTATTTACCTAGGTTTTTATCAGAATTTTATAATATACACAAACTGACAAGCACTTCTTCTGTAATCTAAAAGACAAAATAAGAACCAAGAACCCCTAAATGCCCTTCATTTTGTCTTTATTTGCAAGAGGTGCATTAATAAGATATTATTTTAGTATATTTGGGACATATTCATCATTGGGAGAGGTGGACTAAAGCCATAAATGTAGAAGTTATATAATTGAATATCAAATAAAGAGAATTTTAAAACAAATAAACAAACAAACACCTATTTCTGCTTCATTGATTACACTAAAGCCTTTGGTTGTGTGGATCACAACAAACTGGAAAATTCTTAAAGAAATGGGAGTATCAGACCACCTTACCTGCTTCCTGAGAAAGCGTTATACAGCACAAGAAGCAACATTTAAAACCAGACATGGAAGAAAAGATTGGTTCAAAATTGGTAAATAATTATGTCAAGGTTTATATTGCACCTTGTTAATGCAATTTATATGCAGAGTGCATATCACGTGAAAATCCAGGCTATATGACTCACAAGTTGGAATCAAGATTGCCTGGAGAAATGTCAACAACTTCAAATATGCAGATGATACCACTTTAATGACAGAAAGTGAAGAGGAACTAAAGAACCTGCTGATGAATGTGAAAGAAGAGAGTGATAAAGCTGGCTTAAAACTCAACATTTAAAAAACTAAGATCACGGAATCTGGTCCCATCACTTTACGGTAAATAGATGGAGAAATAGTGGAAATAGTGACAGATTTCATTTTCTTGGCTCAAAATCACTGTGGACAGTGACTGCAGCCACAAAATTAAAAGATGGTTGCTCTCTGGAAGAAAAGCTATGACAAATCTAGACAGCATATGATTTCAAACCGCAGTGCTGGAGAAGACTTGAGTCCCTTGGACAGCAAGGAGATCAAACCAGTCAATCCTAAAGGAAATCAACCTGAATATTCACTGAAAGACTGATAATGAACTGATTCTCCAATATTTTGCCCACCTGATGTTCAAGAGCTGACCCATTGGAAAAAAAAAAAAAACCCTGATGCTGGGAAAGATGAGGGCAAGAGAAGAAGAGAGATACAGAGGATGAGATGATTGTATAACATCACTGTACTCAATGGATATGAATTTGAACAAATTCCAGGAGACACAGAAGGACAGAGAAGACTGGCATTCTGCAGTACATTGGGTCACAAAAGTCAGACACAGCTTAGCATCCTGAATAACAATAATAATTGAATATCACAGTTAGTTCTTTCATGATACTCAAGTGACTCCCTGGTGGCTCAGTCGGTAAGAAGTCTGCCTGTGATGTGGGAGACTCCAGTTCAATCCCTGGATTGGGAAGATCCCCTGGAGAAGGAAATAGCAACTCACTCCAGTATTTCTGACTGGAGAATTTCACAGACAGAGGAGCCTGGTGGGCTATAGTGCATGGGGTCACAAAGTGTTGGACAGGACTGAGTGACTAACACTTTCACTGTCACACTTAACCCCTCAGAAACAAAAGAATAACATTGAGACAGAGGATATGTTTCATAACCATAGCAAACGGTTAAGGAAATAAAAAGGAACATCTAGGATAAGGGCACTGCTGATAGAGACACTGGTGACTTGGGATAAGCGAAGTTTGAGAAAATGATCACATGACCTTATGAATCAGTTCAGTTCAGTTGCTCAGTCACGTCCGACTCTTTGCAACCCCATGGACTTCAGCACACTAGGCTTCCCGGTGTATCACCGACTCCTGGAGCTTACTCAAACTCCTGTCTACAGAGTCAGTGATGCCATCCAGCCATCTCATTCTCTATCATCCCCTTCTCCTCCTGCCTTCAGTCTTTCCCAGCATCAGGGTCTTTTATAATGAGTTAGTTATTTGCATCAGATGACCAAAGTATTAGAGTTTCAGCTTCAGCATCAGTCCTTCTAATGAATATTCAGGACTAATTTCCTTTAGAAAGCACTGGTGGGATCTCCTTGAAGTCCAAGGGATTCTCAAGAGTCTCCTATATCACCAAAGTTCAAAAGCATCAATTCTTTAGTGCTCAGCTTTCTTTATAGTCCAACTCTGGCATCCATACATGAGTACTGGAAAAAACATAGCTTTGGCTAGAAGACCTTTTTTGGCAAAGTAATATCTCTGCTTTTTAATATGCTGTCTAGGCTTGTCATAGCTTTTCCACCAAGGAGCAAGTGTCTTTTAATTTCATGGCTGCAGTCACCATCTGCAATGAATTATGAATATCTTCTGTCTAATAACAAGGCTTACCTTAGAGCAGTGGTGAATTAATGATAGAGTATAATGATAATAATTAAGATTATGTTATCTATACAGAAATGTGTTCAAAAGGCAGAGAATAAGATGAAAACAACAGGTTCCCATCCCAAAAGAAATGAACAATCAATAAAAGACTCTGAGTCAGTTGTCAGTGAGGCAGATGAACCTCAAGCCTGTTTCACAGAGTTAAGTCAGAAAGAGAAAAATATTGTGTATTTTTCACAAATATATATATAAAATCTAAAAAAAATTACTGATGAACTTATTTACAGAGAAGAAATGGAGATCCTGATGAAGAGAATGGACTTGTGGATACAGGCGGGGGAGGGGAGGATAGGACAAATTTTAAAAGTAGCACTGCATATATGAGCTCTGGAGCCCAGTCTGGCAGTCTGTCTCATCATAGAGGGATGGGATCATCAGGAAGGGAGGCTAAGAAGGAGGGTGTGTGTGTGTGTGTGTGTGTATAAAAGACTCTGAGTCAGTTGTCAGTGAGGCAGATGAACCTCAAGCCTGTTTCACAGAGTTAAGTCAGAAAGAGAAAAATATTGTGTATTTTTCACAAATATATATATAAAATCTAAAAAAAATTACTGATGAACTTATTTACAGAGAAGAAATGGAGATCCTGATGAAGAGAATGGACTTGTGGATACAGGCGGGGGAGGGGAGGATAGGACAAATTTTAAAAGTAGCATTGCATATATGAGCTCTGGAGCCCAGTCTGGCAGTCTGTCTCATCATAGAGGGATGGGATCATCAGGAAGGGAGGCTAAGAAGGAGGGTGTGTGTGTGTGTGTGTGTGTGTGTGTGTGTGTGTGTGTATAATTTTATATATATATAAAATTATGATTGATTTCTTTTGTAACACAGAGACCAACACAACATTGTAAAGCAAATTTCCTCCAATAAAAAAATAATAATTTTTTAAAAATCAAAAGAAAAGACCAACCAACTATACTTGTTTGTTATTTTCAGTTTTTAGGTATAGGTCAAAATGAAGGTGAAGACTCTATAAGTGAGAGCAGAAATCTATCTATAGAATCACAATAAGGAATTAAGTTTGTAGAAGAATTGTTAAACCACAGAATTTGTTAGGGAGCACATAGCCATCAAAATATCAATTTGGGTATTTCTTTTCAGGAGAAATCAAGCTATTATACTTCCCAGTGGATGGGAAATTCGGCCTGAGGGGAGGAAAATACAGAGATACAGAGTGAAAAGTGAAAGTGTCAGTTGCTCAGTTGTATCCAACTCTTTGTGACCCCATGGACTATAGTCTGCCAGGCTCCTTTGTCCATGGAATTCTCCAGGCAAGAATACTGGAGTGGGTAGCTGGCCCCTTCTTCAGGGATCTTCCCAAGCTAGGTGTCAAACCCAGGTCTCCCACATTGTGAGCAGATTCTTATCTATCTGAGCCACTAGGGAACCCAACAGTATTCTCAAACTCTAAGAAAACTTATTTCTCTATTTCCTTGAATCTAAATGCAACCAGGTATATATCAATGAAAAACTATTATTCCCAGGGCAATGAAGATAGATAACACCTGCTATTATGGATGTAATGTAGGCTGTCATTCTATGGGGACATAGAAATCTCAGGATGAGTAAGGACTTTTTTGTTGTGGTACAGATTCATAAGTTCAGGCTCAAAAACAAAACAAACAACAAAACCCTAAAAACTGAATCAGAGGATGTTAATGTGTACAGAGGAAATGATGGAGGATCAGAGGAGATGAAGATGGTCAGTTCAGTTCACTTCAGCCTCTCAGTCATGTCCGACTCTTTGCAACCCCATGAATTACAGCACCCAGACTTCCCTGTCCATCACCAATTCCCAGAGTTCACTCAAACTCCTGTCCATAGAATCGGTGATGTCATCCAGCCATCTCATCCTCTGTCGTCCCCTTCACCTCATGGCCCCAATCCCTCCAAGCATCAGGGTCATTTCCAATGAGTCAACTCTTCGCGTGAGGTGGACACAGTATTGGAGTTTCAGCTTCAGCATCAGTCCTTCCAGTGAACACCTAGGATGGACTGGTTGGATCTCCTTGCAGTCCAAGGGACTCTCAAGAGTCTTCTCCAACACCACAGTTCAAAAGCATCAATTCTTTGGTGCTCAGCTTTCTTCGCAGTCCAACTCTTATATCCATACATGACCACTGGAAAAACCATAGCCTTGACTAGATGGGCCTTTGTTGGCAAAGTAATATCTCTGCTTTTCAATATACTATCTAGGTTGGTCATAACTTTCCTTCCAAGAGGTAAATATCTTTTAATTTCATGGCTGCAATCTGCAGTGATTTTGGAACCCCCCAAATAAATGGTATATGCCTGAAAAACTGCAATTAGTTTATTATTCATTCAAGATAGCTTCAGTGCAGAGACAGAGGATATAAGCCGAAAAGATTGGTGGGATCCAGACTCCTTTTTCTAGGCTAAGAATTCTGAGCGGATTTGATGGTAATCAGGGAAAATTGTATAATCAAAACAATAGGAAGAGTTGCATTAATGTGGAAGATATTTTTGAGTAAAATAGTGAAATAAAAGACTGTTTCCCACTATGAAAATAGTCCAGATGGATATAACAAGGACCCGAGGCAAGATCTTGGTAATAGGAATAGAAGGGTTAAGAAAAGATTTTCATAATACTGAGAATTTACACTCAGTCTATTCTGTATTTAGCAATTTGATCTTGGCTATATCACTAGTGTTTTCCAGGACTGTAAGAAACACTTTGCAGTATGGAAATACCTTAATTTATTCAGAATACCTATGAGTCTGGGTTTAGGAAGAAAGAGCAATGAGAATAATACTAATTTTATGAGCTATTGTATTTTGAAATATAACACTGTCGTGACAACTGAAGTTTCACTAGGGTACATTACAATTATATCAAGACAAACATTTTTAAGAATACTTAATTCAAATAAAATTACATTATTTACTTTTTCAGAAATCTGGTGCCCAGATTGAAGCAAAAGGAAAAAGCAAAATATTGCCTTATGCGGAAGGCATCTGTACAGCAAGAAACAGATTTTTCTATCCTGCACAAATAATCTTTCAGGCTGGAATACCGAACAGAAAGTTTTCTAAAAGGCACAATATTTTACTCCTGGTTTAAGAAAAAGACCATTAAAATAGAATATTAGAAATAACACCCCAATGTTAAAGCATGAAAATATTCAAAAATAACCTCTAAAATGCAAATAGAATAATATGACTGCAATAGATGATTGGAAATTAATTTATATTCTAAGCAACTCTGATGGTACCAGTTATATTTGTACAATGAAATTCAAGTGACTCATACAGAAATTCAAGTTAATACCTGTTACAGATTCTATTTCATTGTGTACTCTCTGTAAGCAATGAAATCACATAAAAAGGGAGCTGGTTCATCATTAAGAAATTACTTTTCAATCTGGGTCTATGAATTATTTTACTGGGAAACAATAATAATTTCCTACTAATGCATGTGTCAATTGCTGCCATAATATTATATTAACAATAGCAAATATTTAAATGCTTATTTACTTTTATCTTCATTTATATAAAATAACTCAGACTCAAGATTTCACAAGATAAATAGAGTGCTGTTCTCAGATCAGATAACAGATTTGATAACAGATTGTCAGTCACTTCTGATAATGCAGTGTCACATTGAACCATGTAAACTGCTCTTTTTAATAGTCTGAATTATGAAATATCAGAAAGTTCATATAGTTCTATTTTGATATGATAAATCAAGTTTTTAAATTCCATAAAAATATTCCTAAACTAATTTTTAAGAGTTCTAATGTATTTCATGTAATTTTGGATGATTTAAGATGTATCTATTAATTACATTCACAACTCCTCTCTCTAAGCCCAGAGAACTATCCTCATAGTTCTAGTAGAATATTAGAATAGAATAGAATATTAGAAGGTGGTCAGAAACATGGAATGAGAATTGTGAATGCCTCAACATTCTTGTGGAAATATTTAAATTAATAATATATACTTCCTCTTTGAAAACTATAAATTTCCTGAGGCTTTAAAAAAATCTTTCCTTTAACTTTTTGCCCGCACTAAGCGGCATGAAGGTCTTAGTTCTCTGACCAGGGGTCCAACCTGCACCCTCTGCAGTAGAAGAATGGAGTCTTAACCACTGGACTGCAAGGGAAGACCCGCTGAGATTAAATATGAGAACAAAAAAAGCATCAGTCATAGTCTATTGTTTGACATAAATGATGAAAAAAGTCCTATTATAAGCTATGCATGTCTCAGACAAAAAGCCTAAGCAATAATATAAGTAAACATTTATTTATATCTCAGAACTATGAACATCTTTCCTTCAATTGATTAAGTATTCTTAAAATAATTCTTTTAACCCTTACCATATGCAATCTGTTATCAAATTGATTGTATTTTCTAATTATCTCAATCATCTTTCTGCCTTATGTTGGTGTACTTTCTGCCTTATTGACTATGCCAAAGCCTTTGACTGTGTGGATCACAATAAACTGTGGACAATTCTGAAAGAGATGGGAATACCAGATCACCTGACCTGCCTCTTGAGTAACCTGTATGCAGTTCAGGAAGCAACAGTTAGAACTGGACATGGAACAA
>SJYC01034491.1:0-13147 GCA_006408675.1 Madoqua kirkii
AAATATTTACATGCATATAATTTATCTTGTGGAGCTATTGATTATAAAATGTTAATATTTTCTAAGGTGTTAAAATAATCCTCAGTAAAAATATTTTTTTGATAACTTACAGCTATTCAGAAATACTTTTTCTTTTTTTGGCTCAATCACATTAAGCTGATTGTTGTTCTTTATTTTCATGCAAAAATGCATCATATCTATTATTCTCAATCTCAGAACAATTTAAACTTTAACAGTTCTCTGTTTAGTCTATGTATCTATCGACCATAGATCCATCTATCTATTCTACCTATCTATGCATTTGAAGGTAAGCCATAGATGTTATGAGCTTTACCTCTAAATATTTCAGCACTTCTATATAAAATGGCACTCCTAATATAATATTATACTATTATAACACTATATAACTGATATTAGGAGATACAACCAGTCCATTCTAAAAGAGATCAGTCCTAAGTGTTCATTGGAAGGACTGATGCTAAAGCTGAAACACCAATACTTTGGCCACCTCATGCGAAGAGTTGACTCATTGGAAATGACTCTGATGTTGGGAGGGATTGGGGGCAGGAGGAGAAGGGGATGACAGAGGACGAGATGGTTGGATGGCATCACTGACTAGACGCACATGAGTTTGGGTAAACTCCGGGAGTTGGTGATGGACACGGAGGCCTGATGTGCTGTGATTCATGGGGTTGCAAAGAGTTGGACAAGACTGAGCGACTGAACTGAACTGAACTGAATTTAATATTACTATGTAATATATAGTCTCTACTTGTTTCCAACTTATCCATTTTTTAAATTAAAATCTTTTTTTAAAGAACAGATTATATTTGCCAACATATTAATATTTAAGACATATAAATAGATTTTTAAAACATTTAAATAAATATTTTTAATATGTTTATTTTAATTGAAGGCTAATTACTTTACAATATTGTACTGGTTTTGCCATACATTGACATGAATCCACCATGGGTGCACGTGTGTTCCCCATCCTGAATCCCCCCCACCCCATCCCCATACCATCCCTGTGGGTCATCCCAGTGTACCAGCCCCAAGCATGCTATATCATGCATCAAACCTGGACTGGCGATTCATTTCACATATAATAATAAACATGTTTCAATGCCATTCTCCAAAATCATCCCTCCCTCGCCCTCTCCCAAAAAGTTCAAAAGACTGTTCTATACATCTGTGTCTCTTTTGCTGTCTCGCATACAGGGTTATCATTACCATCTTTCTAAATTCCATATATATGCGTTAGTATACTGTATTGGTGTTTTTCCTTCTGGCTTACTTCACTGAGGTGGATGAAACTGGAGCCTATTATACAGAGTGAAACTAGAATCTAATAAGTCTTTATATCTTGCATGTGTTCATAAAACTTCATTTCTTTATCTTTTCTGTAGAAGAGGACAACTGACTCTTAGAATTTGTTTTAAAGAGTAGAGTATATGCCACTTGTCTTCTACAATATTTTATATCCATATTTGCCTATTTTCTCACAGGTAAACATAAATTATTTATTTTGGGGGTAATATTCCTATGCAGGTTATATTGTGCATGTACTGCATCACTTTAGGAGATACATGACTTCACATTGTCTGTAATGACTGATCACTTGTTTAATCTCTTTTTTTGGCTACTTTATGTTGAAGTATAGTTAACTAAAAATGTTATGATAGTTTCAGGGGTACAGCAGAGTGATCCAGGTAGTTTAGTTCAGTTCAGTCACTCAGTCGTGTCCTAATATTTGCAACCCCATGAATCACAGCACGCCAGGCCTCCTTGTCCATCACCATCTCCCGGAGTTCACTCAGACTCACGTCCATGGAGTCAGTGATGCCATCCAGCCATCTCATCCTCGGTCGTCCCCTTCTCTTCCTGCCCCCACCAGCATCAGAGTCTTTTCCAATGAGTCAACTCTTCTCATGAGGTGGCCAAAGTACTGGAATTTCAGCTTTAGCATCATTCCTTCCAAAGAAATCTCAGGGCTGATCTCCTTCAGAATGGACTGGTTAGATCTCCTTGCAGTCCAAGGGACTCTCAAGAGTCTTCTCCAACACCACAGTTCAAAAGCATCAATTCTTCAGCGCTCAGCCTTCTTCACAGTCCAACTCTCACAACCATACATGACTACAGGAAAAACCATAGCCTTGATTAGACAGACCTTAGTCGGCAAAGTAATGTCTCTGCTTTCGAATATATTATCTAGGTTGGTCATAACTTTTCTTTTAAGAGGTAAGCATCTTCTAATTTCATAGCTGCAGCTACAATCTGCAGTGATTTTGGAGCCCCTCAAAATAAAGTCTGACACTGTTTCCACTGTTTCCTCATCTATTTCCCATGAAGTGATGGGACCAGATGCCATGATCTTCATTTTCTGAATGTTGAGCTTTAAGCCAAGTTTTTCACTCTCCTCTTTCACTTTCATCAAGAGGCTTTTTAGCTCCTCTTCAATTTCTGCCATAAAGGTGGTGTCATCTGCATATCTGAGGTTGTTGATATTTCTCCTGGCAATCTTGATTCCAGCTTGTTTTTCTTCCAGTCCAGCGTTTCTCATGATGTACTCTGCATAGAAGTTAAATAAGCAGGGTGACAATATATAGCCTTGACCTGCCCCTTTTCCTATTTGGAACCAGTCTGTTGTTCCATGTCCAGTTCTAACTGTTGCTTCCTGAACTACATACAGATTTCTCAACAGGCAGGTCAGGGGGTCTGGTATTCCCATCTCTCTCAGAATTGTCCACAGTTTACTGTGATTCACACAGTCAAAGGCTTTGGCATAGTCAATAAAGCAGAAATAGATGTTTTCTGGAACTCTCTTGCTTTTTCCATGATCCAGCGGCTACTGACAATTTGATCTCTGGTTCCTCTGACTTTCCTGAAACCAGCTTGAACATCTGGAAGTTCACGGTTCATGTATTGCTGAAGCCTGGCTTAGAGAATTTTGAGCATTACTTTACTAGCATTTGAGATGAGTGCAATTGTGCGGTAGTTTGAGCATTCTTTGGCATTGCCTTTCTTTGGGATTGGAATGAAAACTGACCTTTTCCAGTCTTGTGACCACTGCTGAGTTTTCCAAACGTGCTGGCATATGAATATACATATATCTATTATGTTTCAAATTATCTTCCCATTTAGGTTGTTAACGTAATATTGAGCAGAATTCCATATGCTATCCAGTAGGTCCTTGTTGAGCATCCATTTTAAATATAGCAATATGTACCTGACAGTCCCAAACTCTCCTAAATATTCCTTCCTCCTGATAAGTGTAAGTTTGTTCTCGAAGCCTGTGAAAGTTTTTGTTTTGTAAGTTCATTTTTATCATTTCTTTTTAGATTCCATTCATAAACGGTTTCATACAGTATTTGTCTTTTTCTGTCTGAATTCACTCAGCATGACATTATCTAGGTTTGTTCATGTTGATGCAAATGGCAGTATTTCATTCTTTTTAGTGGCTGAGTAATATTTCATGGTATATATGTGTCACATATTCATCCATTCATCTATTGATGGACGTTTATGTTGTTTCCATGACCTGACTATTGTAAATAGCACCGCAGTGGACACTGGCAAGCATGTATGCTTTTGAATTCTGATTTTCTTAAGATATATGCCCAAAAATGGGCTTCCCTGATAGCTCAGCTATCATGCTCCAGTCCATGTGGCTGAAGAGTTGGACATGACTGTTCGACTGAACAACAACATGCCCAAAACCAAAATTCCAAGATCGTATAGAAGCTCTATTTTTACTTTTTTTAAGGAGCATCCATAATGTTTTCCATAGTGGCTGCACCAAACTGCATTTCCACCAGTGGTGTGGAGGGATCCCTTCTCTCCAAAGCTCTCTAGCATTTATTGTTTGTGGATTTTTTGATGATAGACACTTCGACTGATGTGAGTTGATATCTCATTGGAGTTTTGACTTGCAGTTCTGTAATAATTAGTGATGTTTAATATCTTTTCAAGTTTTTTTTTCTTTTGGTCTTCTCTATGTCTTCTTTGGATAAATATTGATTTAGGTCTACTACCCATTTTTTGACTGGTTGTTTGTCTTGATGATATTAAGCTGCATGAGTTTTTTGTGAATTTCAGTTGTCTTAATTTGGTTTAAAAGGTGACTGCAGTATCTCATCATTCAATAGGCTTATTATTTTATCTCTGAACCAAAAGTAATCTGTAGCTAATATTCGGGTATGAGTACCCTGATGATCAAAAAACTTTCAGACCATTAATTAGTTGCAGCCACCTAATCTGTGATAAATTAAATCATGGGAGAGTTATTCATTGCTTCTTTATGGATCCATATATGTCATACTTTGGCCACAAAGGTGTCAGTGGAAGTGAAGAAATCATGCCCGCTGTTCTTGCTCAGTGACCTTATTCTTTGGTACCCCTGCCTTTGTACCCCAGGAGAAGAATGTGACTTGAGCAACCACTGGCCCAGGAGAAAGAAAAATCACATGGGAGTTATCTGAACCCAATATGCAGCCTGGAGTAACTAGACAGGAAGGTTAAATAAATGTTTTTTGTACATGCTACAACATAAGACTTTGTATGAATGAAATATAGCATGCACTGATGATCTTTACTTGATTTAGCAATGTTGAGTCTTGAAAAATTTTAATATTTCTCTTTTTTTCTTTACCTCCATATTTATTAGCTTGTCTTAAATAAATCTCTCTCTCCCTTTCTCTGTTTTCCTAAAAGCCTTTATGGATTCCATTTATTTATTCAATTTGCTGTAATTTATTTAAGCATTACTTTTAAATTATATGAGAGTTTACAAGGGAGTATTCTTAAAACTATTATGTTCTTTGGATATCGCCCTGTTGTCTCTGAGCACCTTTTTGTTTTCTGCAATAAGAATATATTCGCTGCTGCCCAGACATGGGATCACCTATTTCTCAAGGATCTCTGATCCAAGTTAACAGATAATAGTACTTAAAAATCAAGATATGGGCTCACGCCTTTTCAGTCTTACTCTTCATGATTGCTTCTAGTCCCATAGGAGGACAAAGCTAAGATACACACACACACACACACACACATAAGTGAGTGAGTTAAATTGCTCAGTCATGTCCGATTCTTTGAAATCCCATGGCCTATACAGTCCATAGAATTCTCCAGGCTAGAATACTGGAGTGGGTAGCATTTCCCTTCTTCAGGGGGGTCTTCCCAACCCAGGGATTGAATCCAGGTCTCTTGCATTGCAAGCAGATTCTTTACCAGCTGAGCCACAAGGGAAGCCCCAAGATTACTGGAGTGGGTAGTTTATCCCTTCTCCAGTGGATCTTCCCAACCCAGGAATTGAACTGTGGTCTCCTGAATTGCAGTTAGTTTCTTTACCAACTGAGCTATCAGGAAAGCCATATATATGTATGGCTTCAATTCATAATTTCATATAGATGCTTCAAAAGCAAATCCAAAATTACACATTACTTATATGTAAGGCCAAACTTTCTCTGGAGATATATACTTCAATCATTTCCCACCAAAAAAATGAAAAGAAAGAAGAAAGTGTAAGGAGCTGAATAAATTATCATGAGGCAGACGGATTTGACAACAAACATTGGAAAAGGAGAAGCAGCTGCTTAAGACCAAAAAAGCAAATGACACGTGATATCCACAAGCACCTGTTCCTTTGTTTTCTTTATTCCTAAGCATGGCAGTTTTTCCTCTTCCATTTGTTTCTTTCTTTGCTCATTATAACTCTCTTTCTACATTTTCATCTCTATCTTCTCTTTTTTTCCTTATAGTCTTCCATTTAATATTTTGTATCTCATTTGTCATCTGTATCATATGTAAATTATAAAAATGTGAGTGATATTTTTATACTTTAACTTGTTCTCTCAATTTATCTATTCAACACACTAATTCCTTCTCTTAAAAAAAGAGGCATAAAAGGAATTTAATAATAAGCACAACATAGGTCTACTTTCTTCAAGTAATTTTTGAAAAACTGAGTGTGTATAAAAACTTTGCTCTTTTTTCTGCCAAAAGAAAAATTATACACTTATAGCTTTAAGATACATATTTTCTGAGAAGTCAGCGTAGAAAACGAATTGATGAGAGAACCAAGTAAATCATGTGTGTTACTTCTTTACTAAAATACAGATATAAAATTCTAGTTTCCTTGACTGAAATTCACTATCATGAACAGCACACACTCTAAACCAGAAGTTAGACCCATTAAAAGATAATGAAAATGCTTTACTGTTATAATGATGATCTTGCCTTTTATAGTAACTTTCCAATAAGAAATCAAAGTAGTGAAAAAAATGTACCCAGATTACTCAGCGAAGTTATTTCTAAAACAAAGTAATGTAAAGCTTTCACATCTTTGGGACATTGTTTAATTCAGAATTACTTATTTAATTCAGGAGGTGTAGGTAGCTGTTGTAAAATGTCACATCATATATACACATCATATTTTCTGCATTTTTTTCTCTTTACCCTCATCATATGCCATTATACTTCTTGTTATTTCCATAATGATTTGTAATTACAGTCTAACCTCAGAGCACATGTCTAGTTAATCCTGATAATGCTTAGTAGCAAATACAGATTTGGACTTTCCTTCTCAGTTATTTGGAATTGATCTTCAACTTGGTATTTTAGTGTTTAGATATGTTCTTTACCTTGAAAGGGTATGACAAATTTAAATTCTTAATTTTTTACATATATTGTAAGTATTGGTATTAAAATTATCAATTAACTGCTTTTTATAATTTAAATTGAATATAAAATAACTGTGAATACAATTGATTTATATAGAGCTCTATAAATTCTGCTCATTTCATATGCTAGCTAGTTAATGCACAAAATTCTTCAAGCTAGGCTTCAATATTACATGAATCAAGAACTTCCAGATATACAAGCAGGATTTAGAAAATGCAGAGAAACCAGAAATCAAATTATCAGCATCCGTTGGATCATAGAAAATGCAAGAAAAAATCCAGAAAAACATCTACTTCTGCTTCATTGGCCACGCTAAAGCCTTTTCCTGTGTGGATCCCAACAAACTGTGGAGAATTCTTAAGGAGATGGGAATATCAGATGACCTTACTTACCTCCTGAGAAACCTGTATGCAGGTCAGAAAGTTACAGTTAGAACAAGACTAGACCATGGAAAGATGGTTAGAACTATACCATGGAAAGATGGTCTAGTTCAAAATTGGAAAAGAATATGTCAAGGCTGTACATTTTCACCCTGCTTATTTAATCTATATGCAGAGTACATCATGCAAAATGCTAGGTTGGATGACTCACAAGCTGGAATCAAGATTGATGGGTGAAATATCAACAGCCTCAGAAATGCAGATGACATCATCCTAATGGCAAAAAGCTAACAGGGACTAAAAAGCCTTTCGATGAAGGTGAATGAAGAGAGTGGAAAAGTTGGCTTAAAATTCAACATTCAAAAAACTAGGATCACGGCATCCAGTTCCATCACTTCATGGCAAATAGATGAGAAAAACTGGAAACAGTGATAGATTTTATTAACTTGGTCTTCAAAATCACTGGGATGGTGACTGCAGAGTCACTCAATCATGTTTGACTCTTTGCAGTCCGTGGACTGTAGCCTGTCAGCCTCCTCGGCCCATAAATATCTCCAGGTAAGAATACTGGTGGGTTGTCATTTCCTACTCCAGAGTATCTTCCACCAGGGATTGAACCTGAGTCTTCTGAATTTCAGGCAGATATTTTACCATCTGAGACACTAGAGAAGCCCATGATAAACCTAGACAGCATATTAAAAAGCCGAGACATCACTTTGCTGACAAAGTTCCATTTAGTCAAAGCTATGGTTTTTCCAGTAGTCATGTACTAACGTGAGAGTTGGACCATAAAGAAGGCTGAGGGCCAAATAATTGATGCGTTTGAACTGTAGTGCTGTAGAAGACTCTTGAGAGTTGCTTGGACTGCAAGATCAAATCAGTCAATCCTAAAGGAAATAAACCCTGAATATTCATTGGAAGGAATACTGCTGAAGCTGAAACTCTAATACTTTGACCACCTGATGCAAAGAGCTGACTCAATGGTAAAGGCCCTAATGATAGGAAAGATTGAGGTTAGGAGAAAAGGGGGTGACAGAGGATGAGATGGTTGAACGGCATCACCAACTCAATGGATATGAGTTTGGGCAAACTCCAGGAGATGGTGAAAGACAGCCTCTTATGCTGCAGTCCATGGGATTGCAGAGTTAGACATGACAGTGACTAAACAACAGCAACATAGATACCTCAAAGTTGTTATGATTTTTGCACATCTCTTTCTCCGAGAGTATGAGGCATCTACAAGTAGGGATTAGAAAACTTGTCAGTTGTAATCTTTGTATTTAAAGAAGACTGTGCTATTATAAACACTAAACAAACATTTGTTTAAAGAATGAACGGTGAATGAATTTAGAGAACAAGTGTACTGATTAAATGAATTTTAAAAATCAATAACTGGGGGATTTCAGAATTGTTTCCAGTGTGAAACCATCTTTGTTTAGACCTTAGTTCTAGAATGAGAAGACTGAATAGAGAGTGGAAGCCAGATTTTTCCCCTCAAAAGCTTTCTGAAAAGTGGGCATGAGGCAATGGAAATGTAGAACCCAGGAAGTAAGGTGTTTGCAGGTACCATGTCTGACATGCATGGCTTCAATCTGTCTTTAGTTGTTCCTGTTTAGATAACTTCTAAGAGTCAGGTTTAGTTAGCACTAGGAATTTGAGGAATGTAACCACAAATCAATCATAAGCTTTAACAGAGAACTGCAAATATACTTGAAAACTAAGTTGTAAAATTGGCTTTAATGTCCAAAGGAAGGAGAACCTGAGACCTGCAGTGATTCTAGGGGAGACACAAGTCCCTCCAGACCCAGCCTCTCCCTTCCCACACCCTTAGTTTTTTCCCTATTAAACTTAACCTATTATCATCTAAAGGAAATCAGCTTAAAACAATCCCAGTTCTGTTTTTTAATTATTTCTATTATTCTGTTTTTGCAAATGGAGGTTTTATGTGGTAATGATTGATTTTGTTTGTCTTCACAAAATCACTTCTATAACCCAAATGAATGTATCTTTTCTAGTGGGTTTTGTAAAGCAGCAACAAAATAGTGAGAAAGACACTTTGAAATAGTAGGGAAATGAGAAAATTTTTATCAAGGAAGCCCCTAAATACAAAGGTAAGCTTATAATTCTTAAGTAGCAGATTAAATACTATGTGAATTCAGTGAGTTTACCAAGCCTAATAGAAGAAGTCAGAGTCATGAGCAATATTCCTGTGCAATGGCACCAACAGATTATAACTTGCAGAATAAAAATTCTCAGTGAACGACTCCATACCTGAGCACACCTTCAATTAAAACGATCCCTGTGAAAGAGATTTGCCACCTTTAGCAGGGCTATGAGAGCTCAGCAAGCCTCAGACTACTAGTCATAATACAATTTAAGGTTTTCTAGTTCAACTTCATCACTTTACAGACTTAAAAAGTGATTTTCAGAGACACAAAGAAAGTTACTCTAAGTTATTTCAGTATGAAATTTTAAACTAAAGGTACAAAGAAGTTACTATAAATTTTGTTGAACTACTTGATTGAATTAAAAACCACTAAAAGAGTAACTGAGAAAACTCATGAGAGTTTAAAGATGCTTCCAGTATCAGATAAACTGTAGCATTTCTTTGATTTCACAGAACTGGAAAGGTAAATAGAATTTAGAGAAGGTAGAGTGGTTTGGTCTCATGAGGTAATGAACAAGATTTCTATGTTTTTATAGCCTATAGACCACAAAATGGTATGTTTAAAATAGGGAAGTCACTGCTAGCCAAGCAGACAAAGGTGCCCCCAATGTATTTAAGGTAGTGGAATCACTGAAAATAGAAGATGGATCGTTACAAAGGTGAATCTGAGAAAAACAACGGAAAGTCTAGAAAATATGTAAATAAACTATTGTGATGGCCAGTCCTTTACAAAGAGATACTAAATCTCAAAAAGAAAAAAATTCTATAGAATATAAAGCTTGAAAATTATTTATCAAAACCTATCATATTGTAATTTTCAGTGAAAGATAGTTGGCTTTATTAAAGTGAAAGAAACACCCAGGAAGACAAACTTCCTTCAAAGTATATACTTTTGAGATTAACAAAATCAGGGCTATGATGAAAAATATTAAAAAATAGTTCCCACATATACATCTAACATTTTATGAACAAAGAAGTTATTTCTTATTTTTTTCCCTTTTCTGGTGATTTATTTTAAATTAAATGATGTAAAATGCTAAGTCAGTTTAATTTAAAGTTACAGCAGAACTAATTCTAATAATGAAATAACCCCTTACAGCAAGTCTTTGAATCATTAGAGGATTTTCAGATAATTTCTTGTGAATGCAAACAAGATAATCATAGAAGTGCACATATCAAGTAGCCCTTTCTTCAAACACTAGTGGTCATGCATATTCAACAGAATGCAAATATTGACTTTTCTGATAGCAAGTGGATCAGATTGAAAACTGTCTGATGGGAAAATATAATCATTTTGTGGAATGCGGCAATGACCTTCACGCTCCCTATGCCAAGGATGTATTCCTTTTGAATCTCTGATTCTGCTAACCTTTAAACAGTTTCCACAACTTGAGAAACAAAATAGACATCTGGGAAAAGGCAATCTCTGCCAGTACAATAAAAGCAGTACAATAAAAGCTTGGAAGAAATAAACAGGCCTCGAGTCTCATAATGTTTCTCAGGGGATCCAAGCCAAGAAAGCCTAAGATTGCAACTGACTTCTCAAAAAGAGAAGCCAGCACATGAAAAACTTTCTCCTTCTGAATCAACTGGTGAGAGAAGAGAAGAGGGCAATCAGTTGCATGCTAAATAATCAATATATTCTGGAACTATAATATTTAAATTAGCTTGAAGTATTTATTGTTTTATGGAGGAAAATATTCTAGCATCTTTCAATCAAAATATTGTTGAGCATGTTACATGTTTTACATTACCTAAGCATAGACTTAACATGCTCCAAATATCAGTAATAACATAGCCATAGAAACAAAGTTTAAAAAATATGGCTAACTGTACACTGGCTTTTATCGGAGAAGGCAATGGCATCCCACTCCAGTACTTTTGCTTGGAAAATCCCATGGACTGAGGAACCTGGTAGGCTGCAGTCCATGGGATCGCGAAGAGTTGAACGACTGAGCAACTTCCGTTTCACTTTTCATTTTCATGCATTGGAGAAGGAAATGGAAATCCATTCCAGTGTTCTTGCGTGGAGAAGCCCAGGGACAGGGGAGCCTGGTGGGCTGCCGTCTATGGGGTTGCAGAGTCGGACACGACTGAAGCGACTTAGCAGCATATACTGGCTTTTATAAATGTACTTTAACAAGTTAAAACCAAATGCTACCTTATTGAAATATTAAATACATTAGATACAGATGCCAATACATTGTCAAAAAGTTACAAATTGCATGATTTCATTCATATGTTACTCTGGGAAAAGTGAAATATAGGGACAGAAATCAAGCCATAGGGGAAGTTTGACCGAGGAGGAAAAGCACTACAGAGCACTATTGGTTGATGGATCTGCCCAGTATCTTGATTTGGGCAATAATTACAAGATGCTTCCTGGGTGGCACTAGTGCTAAAGAACGTGCTTGCCAATGCAGGAGACATAAGAGACATGGGTTCAGTCTCTGGGTTGCAAAGATCCCCTGGAGAAGGAAATGGCAACACACTCCACTAGTTTTGCCTGGGAAATCCCATGGACAGAGGAGCCTGGCAAGCTACAGTTCATGGGATCACAAAAAGTTGGACATGACTGAAGTGACTGAATGAGAACAAAAATGTCTTAAACCTGGAGTTGGAAATGGCAATTCGCTCCAACATTCTTGCCTGAAAAATTCCATGAGTAGAGAAGACTGGTGGGCTACAGTCCACTGGGCCACAAAGAATTAGACATGACTGAGTGACTGACTGAGTGCAAAAAGTCTTAAAACTCATAAATCCAGGCATGAAAATAGGAGATAATAAATTTCATATATGTGTGTTGATAAAGTGATAGGTAGGAATATATGCTAAGTCACTTTAGTCTTGTCTGACTCTGTGCAACCCCATAGGCTGAGGCCCACCAGGCTCCCCTGTCACTGGGATTCTCCAGGCAAGAACACTGGAGTGGGGTGCCATTTCTTTCTCCAATGCGTGAAAGTGAAAAATGAAAGTAAAGTCACTTAGTCGTGTCCAACTCTTAGGGACCTCATGGACTGCAGCTTACCAGGCTCCTCCATTCATGGGGTTTTGCAGGCAAGAGTACTGGAGTGGGGTGCTATTGCCTTCTCTAGGAATGTGTGTGTATGTATGTATATCTATATATACATACATAGATATCTACACCTATATCTCTTGATTACATTCATAATGGTTGTATATGTGACTATGTTGCCAAAGTGAAAAATGAAAGTAAAGTCACTTAGTCGTGTCCAACTCTTAGGGACCTCATGGACTGCAGCTTACCAGGCTCCTCCATTCATGGGGTTTTGCAGGCAAGAGTACTGGAGTGGGGTGCTATTGCCTTCTCTAGGAATGTGTGTGTATGTATGTATATCTATATATACATACATAGATATCTACACCTATATCTCTTGATTACATTCATAATGGTTGTATATGTGACTATGTTGCCAAAGTCATAGAATAAAACATGCAAGAAGATATTTACAGCCTCTTTATTCATAATCGCCATGACTTGGAAGCAATCTATATGTCCTTTAATACGTTCATGGATGAATAAAATGTGGTACATGTAGACAATGGAATATTATTCAGCAGTAGAAAGAACTGTCAAGCCATGAAAAATATGGAGGAAATTTAAATACATATTACTAAATAGAGGAAATCAGTCTTAAAATGCTACATACTGTATGAGTCTGACTACATAAATCTGAAAAAATCAAAACTGTGTATACACTAAAATAATCAGTGTTGTCAAGGATTAGAGGGTAATGAGGAATGAAGAGGTAGAGTGTAAAGGGATTTTAGAGTAGTGAAAATACTCTGTATGGTACTTTAATGCTGGATATATATCATTAAAAAAACTTTATACAATACCTATAATTAAGTTATACTTCAATACATTTAAAAAATTATATTAAATAAATTTAGA
>SJYC01034494.1:0-14705 GCA_006408675.1 Madoqua kirkii
AAGTAAATAGGATATGTAAAATTAATATTCAGAATCAATAGCCTTTGTTTATATAAACAAAATCAGTGAGTCAATAAAATGGAAGAAAATACCTCATATACAATAAAAAGATAAAACTAGCTTAAAAGATACATATGACTTACATAATCTTTTAAACATTCATAAGAAAAAAAGACAGAGATACTGAGAGAAAGACAAATAAATGAAAAAACATACCACGTTCTTGGATAATAAAGCTTAACTTTATGTCAGTTTCCTTAGCACATAAATGTTAATGGGCTTCCCAGATGGTGTAGCGGTAAAGAACCTGCCTGCTGATGCAGGAGACGCAATAGACATGGGTTCCATCCCTGGGTCTGGAGGATCCCGGGAGAAGGAAATGACAACCTGCCCCAATATGCTTGCCTGGGAAATCCCATGGACAGAGGAGCCTGGCAGGCTACAGTCCAGGGTGTCTCAAAGAGTGGGACACGACTGAGTGACTGAGCACATACATGAATGTTAACTAATAAGTACCATTCCCAATAAAAATACAAAAAACAATTTTTATTCATACAAAATGATTCTTTCACATAGAAAAATAATTAATAGCATGGGTAATTCTGATAAAGGAAAGGAGAAGGAATAGCTACACCATATGTTAAAATATACTTAAAGTCTTCAATAACTAAAACTTTGTAATAGTAAAATATGATTTTGTCAGATCAACAGATGGCACAGAATTGAAAATCCTGAAAAATACCCAAATACATATGGAAATGTTTAAGATAATGCAGCATCTCAAACACATGGGGAAAAGATGGACTATTCAAAAAGTTGTGTTGATACCAAACATTTTTTAGATTGACTTTGCATTGACAGTAGAACAAATTCCAGTTTTGTAACAAAGTTTTAAATAAACTTTGCATCAAAGTTTTAAATATAAAAAATAAAACGTAAGAACACTAAAGCCAAACTGGAAGATGAAGGAAGTCTTGCTTTTCATACTTTTCAGCAGTATGAAACGGCAACATCTAGAAGTCACAACATAAATGGTAGACAATTTCGACTACAAGGAAATCAAAATTTTCTGCATTGCAGGAACAAAACTAATTTTTTAAAATACCCAAAGAAAACACAAAATGAGAGATATAGGTAATTCATACCACAAAGAGCTAATTTCCCCAGTACTATATAAAGAACTCCTGCATATTGATGAGACAAAAGACCAAAACACAGTATAAGGATAGGCATGAGTATGGATGTTTATATGACACATATTTGGTTTTCAAACATATATACTCAATGTCAACCATAAGAAATATACAAATTAAAACCACATTGATTTTTAAAAATTTATCGGAAATGGCAAAAGTCTGACGACAAAAACTCTGTGTTAACTCCCATTAGGGCCGGGAGACACAGGTCTTCTCCCTCCTACATTGCTACTAGAAGCAGAAATTGTCATAGCCCCTGCAGAGAGTAATTTGGCAACATCTGTCCATATTAGAGATGCATTTACCCTTTGACCCAGCAAAAATCTCACTTTTAGGAGTTTACCTTCTGTATAAACATGATCATGTACTCCATGAAGAACTTCGAAGTTATTTGTGACAATGCTGTCTAGAAGCAAAAGACTGCAACAACTTAAACATCCATCTGGAGGGGATTTTTGTACATTTTGGATTTGTAAGAGTTAGTAAAGAGGACTGATGACATTTTGCCATCCTGGACCATCATGGAGAAGGTCTAAGACATGCTACCTGAGAAGAACAAGGTACAGAATGCTGGATCGTGAACTACTAAGCAAGTGGGAAAAAATTGGGAGTTGGAGGAAGACTGTATTCAATTTGCTCGTCTGCACAGAGGAAGCAAGGAGGGAGAGAAAGGGAGGGAGGAAGGGGAAGAGGAGGAGAATCTCTAGAAAGATAAATGACAAATTAATAGCAGTGGCTACCTTTTGTAGAGAGGAGAGATAAGAACTGAGCAGATGGGAAAGTACGCTTTCCACTGTGCAATGTTGTATAACTGTTGATTTCCTGAACCATATGTTATACTACTTATTCAAAATGTTAAACAAGTGAAACATTTCGTTATGAGGAGAAGGCCAAGGACAATGGCCCCTCTCTCTTCCTCTCGCCCCCAGAGCGGCGGGGCTCCAGCTGAGCATGCCTGGTTGTCTTGGTTTCACATAGCCAGCCCCAGTGGGCGTAGCTGATTCTCTGAAGGTTGCGGGACTTGTTCAGGCCTGCCCAGGGAGGGCAAGGTTGATGCTAGAGCTGGAGCCCAGGGCTGGGGCACCCTGCAGTGATGAATCCTGTAATTTCAGAGTGGAGCCCCTGACCCCCAGGGAAGTGGGTAGGAAAACAGCTGGCCAGGTCTGCAAAGAGTTCTGAGTGTGGCAAAGCATTGTGGGCTTTTCCGAACTGGCCTCATCCCATGTCTCCATCCTTGATCACCCTCCTCAGAGAAGCTCAGACTGTGGGCTGACAACTCTGACCCACCCAGTAGAGGCTTCAGGCCAGCCGGACAGGCTCTCTCGACTTCAGGTGCTCCCTCTGTCCACAAACCATCACTGGCCTCCTACTAAGATCTCAGCACAATTCCAGGAGGCCCTTGGGGTTCCCAAAGTTCCCAGTTTCCTCCTGCTTGAGGGGGCCCTCCCTACAATTTAGCAAATCTGAGAAACTGTTTTAAATTGGTCACTTACTACTTTTCTGCAGCTAAACCAGATTCCCGACAGGACTGTGGACTCTTTAAAGCATGCCTCTGCACTCTACTTCCTCAAACACAGCAAAGCTTTTGATAAATGCTTGCAGGTGGATTTTTTTTTTTTTTTTTTGGGCTTCCCTTGTAGCTCAGCTGGTAAAGAATCCACCTGAAATACAGGAGACCTGGGTTTGATCCCTTGGCTGGGAAGATGCCCCGGAGAAGGGAAAGGCTACCACTCCAGTATTCTGGCCTGGAAAATTCTATGATCCGTGGGGTCACAAAGAGTCAGACACGACTGAGTAACTCTCACTTCACATGCAGGTGGCTTTTCAGTATCCAAATTATAAAGAAAGCTGTATTGCAGTCAGTTAAGGTCCAAGGTGGCTCTTCAGCTGTGCTGTCCAATGACTGTTCAGAACTTCCATGGTGAAAGCCCTCCCAGCCTTTCCTAATAATCTGGGCTGCCCACCTCCACCCAGCCGGTCCCTGACCTTAGCCTCATCACTCAGCCCCTCTAGGGACAGGACCTGTTTCTCCAACTCAGAGGACCGCAGTCCCACCTCAGGCCCTTTGCAACCTCTGGCAACCTCCCCACCCTGCACCTAAAATGCCTAGAATCTTCTTCTTCCAGAAATCCACAGAGCTTACCCCTCTGCCTCCCTGTCAGGGCTCTGCTGAAAGACCAGCTTCTCAATGAGGTTCTACCTCCTCACTCCCTTCAAAATCACTCCCCCTGTTCCACTTATGTTTTAGTTTTCTCCATATCACTATCACCACTGGAAACACTCCTTTGTTTTCTTATTTATCATCTGTCTCCCCCATCACAATGGGAATGTCCCAAGAGCAGGCACTGTTGTGTTTTCTTCACTGCTGTACGCCCCAGCACATAGTAGGTATTCAGTAAATATTTACTGACTACATTAATACAAGTATTGATTGATTGATTAGCCATGACTCTTCGTCAAAGTTTTGTTGTTCAGTTGTTCAGTCATGTCCGACTCTTTGTGACCCCATGGACTGCAACACACCAGGCTTCCCTGTCCTTCACTATCTCCTGGAGTTCCTCATGTCCATTGAGTCAGTGATGCCATCCAATCGTCTCATCCTCTGTTGTCCCTTTCTCTTCCCGCCTTCAATCTTTCCCAGCATCAGAGTCTTTTCCAGTGAGTCAGTTCTTCACATCAGGTGGCCAAAGTATTGGAGCTTCAGCTTCAGCATCAGTCCTTCCAATGAAGATTCAGAGTTGATTTCCTTTTAGGATTGACTGGTTCGATCTCCTTGTTGTCCAAAGAACTCTGAATAGTGTTCTCCAGCACCACAGTTTGAAAAGGTCAAAGTTAATTCAACTAAATTAACATAGATTGTTCATGCATGTGGCTAAAAGAAACAACACTTACACAGATTTCTTGACAGCTTTATAGACAATTTCACTTTCTTTTAGTCTCAGGAATTATCTGGATTTTGCAGAGATACAAACGAAGATTCAGGGAAGTTAGGAGAGTCTCCAGGACCTTCAGCTGGGCACTAGCAGAACTGGGGAGGCTGTTTTTCTGGTCTCCTGTCTCCTAAAGCTCGGCTCACCTCATCTAGCTCAGGACCGGGGATGGCCCTTTCTTATCGTTCTGTTCTGCGGATTCTTCCTGAAGCTTCATATTCTCCTTTAAGAAGAAACACCTGTATTTTCTCCTTTCCTTCTGTTTTCTCCCTCCCAGATCTCAGGGCCAGTTATCCCCTTGCCCTCCTGGCCCCCCTCTAATCCCAGAAGAAGCCTTTGTGACTGTCTTCTGGAGGAAGCTTTCCTGGGCACTCGAATTTTTGGACTCTTCACTAGGTTCTTTTATATTGCGAGGAGTAGAAACAGGCCTGGATCCCATGAAATCATGGGGATTTATGGCAGTAATTCACGCGTAGTTAAGATAGGGATCTCCTAACACAGCCCAGCTTCATGGAAATGCTTGCCCAGCAGCCTCGCTCCAGGGGCTGGAAACACAGAGCCCTGGCGCCTCTCTTGCTCTGTCTGGCTAACTTCTGTCCTTACAGCTCCAATCGGCAACCCCTTCTACTCCGTAAAGGCAGACCACGATGTCCCTCCTTTGCGGCCCTGCAATTATTTCTGGGTCACGGCACTGGGTGAAATACCCACCTTTGCTGACTCCTAACCCTTCGCTCTCTAGGACCCACCGGCCCCTTCTAAAAGGGCGCCTGCAGTTCGCGGGTGGATAGAAAGGGGGCCCCCCAGCTCCTTCATTCTCCGCACACCTATCGGGTTGCTAAGCCCAGCGGAGGCATATGGGGGGACAATTGCGCACCGGACTTGTTGTCTGGGTGGGCGAGGAGTGGGGCCAGTGGTTTGTATTTATATCACACACACACACACACACACACACACACACACACACACACACACACACACGCCCCGTATGAGCGGAAGATAGGCTTCCTCCCCGCGCTCCCCGCAATGATTCAGAGGCTTCGCCAGCCTTTTCTTGGATTGGCTGAAAGCGTCTTTCGCAGAGATGCGGAGAACCAGAGAATTGTAACAACGCCACCTGCCCTGGGACTCGTGTGATAGCGCCCCGAAACCCGGCGGTTTGGGGGGTTCCCGCAGCGGTGGGGCCCGGCGGGGATCACGGGGAGCCCAGGACTGCAGGATGCGGGGCGCGCGCCGCCGCCAGAGGCCGCCGCAGCCGCCTCTGGTCGGCGCATGGAATTTTCCACCGCGCAGCCCTAGCTTGCATGGCCGCCTCTCATTGGCCGAGCGGGGGTGTATGTCCCCACCGGGGGACGCAGATTAGATTAGCCTGGGAGCCCTCCTCAGTGGGTTTGGCAGGGCTCTTGATTAATCAGGTCAGCGGGGCCAGGGACGGGGGACGAGAGGTGGCTACAAGCCCAGAGGCGGCCGCGTCTTGCTTTCAAACCCACCTAAGCTCCGGCCTTTGGATGTCACCTTTCTGCACAGAAAATGCTCCAGGGAGCCGGGAACGGTAGAGGACAGCGATCAGAATTTGTCTCTTTCATAGTAACATTCCCCTCAGTACCAATGGAAAAAAAGATTCCAGAAGGCCAAGTCTCGCCGCCTCCCCCATCCCTCGCCCCCTCCCCGCCCCTCTGTTGAGTCTCCGTCTGGGTCTGGCATTTAACTCTTTGAGCCGCAGAGCCTTCCAGAGATTGTCCTTGGACAGTGACTTTCGCAGACGCCTCCATCCAGATCAGAACTTCAGAACCAAACCAGGATTGCGTACACCCCTCCTCCCCTCCTCCCCCGGGGTCAGTCAAGAAATGCACAGTGCGACAGAAATAGAGAGAGTGACTCTTTTCTGCGCCTTGAAAAATCGGCATGAGCTGCCTTCACACTGATGTTCAAACGGGCAGCAAGACCCGAGAGACCATCGCTGTGCTCTGCTAGATTGTTTGGGAGTATGGGGTTTATGCATGAGCCCCTTGTGTTGACTTATGATTTTAAAACTCCTCTTGTTTTGTTTTCTCCTGAAGTTTCCGGCACGAGGGAGCTCCTTTCTGAGACTTAACTGTTAAATCTGCCGCAAAGGCCCGCCCTGGCCCTCAATGGATGTATGGTGAGTGAATGAAGGACCTTCCCTGCAGTCTTGGTCCTTAGAATGACCGCAGTATGAGCTTCTGGGTCCTAGTGTTGGTTGTGTTATGTACTGGTCATGTGACCTCAACCCACTCAATTTCTCTGAGCCTCAAATTCCTTGCTTTTAAAATGGTGTTCATAGATTCCTCAGAAAAGTTAGGTAGAGAAATACCATTTGACCCAGCTATTCCAGTCCTAGGTACATACTGGGAAGAATTCAAAGCAGGTACTCAAAATCGATGCTTGCACAGGAATGTTTATGGCAGTATTAGCCACAATAGACAAAAGGTGGAAACAACACAAGTGCTGAATGACGGATGAACAGAAGCAAAATATGGAGGACTCTCCATACAATGCAATAGTATTCTACCACAAAAAAAGGAATGAAGTATTGGTGACAAAAGAAGAGGGTGGCAGGGGGTGACATAGACATGAATGGAGCAAACTCTGGGGGACAGTGAAGGACAGGGAAGCCTGGCGTGCTACAGTCCATGGGGTCGCAGAGTTGGACACGACTTAGTAACTGAACAACAACAAATTGATACACCTTACAACTCGGATGAGCCTCGGAAACATTATGCTAAGTGAAAGACATATGAAAGACCACCTACTAGACAATTCTGTTTATACAACATGTCCAGAATAGACCAATCTAGAGACAGAAAGCAGTTAGTGGGGTTGCCAGGCGCTGGGGGAGCAAGGAATAGTAAATAAATTGGTTAATGTGAGTATGCAGCTTTCTTTTGGAGGTGATAAAAATGTTTTGGAACTAAAGGTTTGTCTAGTCAAGGCTATGGTTTTTCCAGTAGTCATGTATGGATCCGAGAGTTGGACTATAAAGAAAGCTGAGCACCAAAGAATTGATGCTTTTGAACTGTGGTGTTGGAGGAGATTCTTGAGAATCTCTTAGAGTGCAAGGAGATCCAACCAGTCCATCCTAAAGGAAATCAGTCCTGAATCTTCATTGGAAGGACTGATGCTGAAGCTGAAGCTCCAATACTTTGGCCACCTGATGTGAAGAGCTGACTCATTGGAAAAGACCCAGATGCTGGGAAAGATTGAAGGCAGGAGGAGAAGGGAATGACAGAGAATGAGATGGTTGGATGGCATCACTGACTCAATGGACATGAGTTTGAGTGAGCTCTGGGAGTTGGTGATGGACACAGTCACCCCAGTGTGCGCCTTGAGGGACATTCAAGATGAAGAAAACAGGATCCTAGACCTAGACAGTTCACATGCACATCAAAGGAATAATGCTGATGACTCCAGACTCTTGCAGCTTCCCATCCATAGGAAAGCACTAAAATCACTAATTTGAGATGTCTGATTTCAGTCGTTAGCAGTGATCATTTGATGTTCCATTACTTGTTTTGTTTTGTTTTTCAGCAAGTAAAAGTGAACGTTGCTCAGTCATGTCTGACTCCTTGTAATCCCATAATTCCCCAGGCCAGAATACTGGAGTGGGTAGCCTTTCCCTTCTCCAGGGGATCTTTCCAACCCAGGGATCCAACCCAGCTCTCCTCCCTTGCAGGTGGATTCTTTACCAACTGAGCTATCAGGGGGAAAAAACAAACAAACAAACAAACAAAACCTCTTGCATATCCTGACCTCTTCAGGACAGTAGCTCACAGCTACCTGAGAAGCCGTCTTTGGGTCCTCAGTAAGGTCCTCGAATAAACCAAAGCTCGCAACTCTTAGGTTGTGTGGGGTTTTTTTAATCAACAGTTGCACGACATTGTGAATGTACCAAATGCCACTTAAACGTTCACTTTCACATGGCTAGTTTTATGTTGCATGAATTTTACTTCAATACAAAAAAATGCAGTGAAGCTAATATAAAAATCCTTGACTGTGGATTAAATGTGACATCTATAGGGAGATATTTGAGCAAGTTAAACATCCTATTCTTTGATTCCCTCTACTTCCTGCTCTGGGTCCTGTGGATCTGTGAGAATAGGGGGTTTTGGCAGGATGTTGATCTGAGCCCTGGCACTGGAGTCTCCACAGTGGTCTGTCCTGCACACAGGAAAGCCTTGAGGGACCATGAAAGCCACTGAAAATGGGACAAATGCTGGGGAAGGGGTGCAGAAAAGGGAATCCTCCTACACTGTTGGTGGGATTGTAAATTGGTGCATCTACTATGGAGAACGGTAATGAGGTTCTTTAAAAAACTAAAAATAGAACTACCATATGATCCAGCAATCCTACTCTTGGGCACTTAACCAGAAAATATGACAACTCTAATTAGAAAAGATGACAATACCCCAGGTGGTGCAGGTAAAGAACCTGCCTGCCAATGCAGGAGACATAAGAGCCGAGGGTTCAATCCCTGGGTCAGGAAGATCCCCTGGAGAAGGAAATGGCAACCCACCCCAGTATTCTTGTCTGGAAAAATTCCATGGACATGGGCTGGTGGGTTACTGTCCATAGGGTCGCAAATGGCTGGACATGACTGAGCACAAATTATTAATTAGAAAAGATACACACACCCCTACCTGGAGAACCAAATGGCAGCCCACTCCAGTATTCTTGTCTGGAAAATCCCATGGGCAGAGGAGCCTGGTGGGCTACAGTTCATGGGGTCACAAAGGGTTAGACACGACTGAGTGATTAAGCCACCACCACCACCATGCTCCCCTGTGTTCATGGCAGCACTATTTAAAATAGCAAGACATGGAAGCTACCTAAATGTTCATTGACAAATAAAGATGTGGGGTGTGTGTGTGTGTGTGTGTGTGTGTGTGTGTATATAGGCTTCCCTGGTGGCACAGATGGTAAAGAATCCACCTACAGTGCAGGAGACCTGGGTTCTATTCCTGGATCAGAAAGATCCCTTGGAGGAGGGCACAGCAACCCACTCCAGTATTCTTGCCTGAAGAATCTCATGGACAGAGGAGCTTGGCGGGCTACAGTCCATGGAGTCGCAAAGAGTGGGACATGACTGAGCAACTAAGCATCATCATCATCGTGTGTGTGTGATGGAATATTACTCAGCCATCAAAAAGAAATAATGCGATTTGCAGCAACATGATTGGATCGAGAGATGATAATAATAACTAAAGTTAAGTCAGGCAGAGAAAGACAAATATCATATGATACCACTTATATGTGGAATCTAAAAAATTTTATAAAAATGAACTTTACTAGATAGAAACAGACTCACAAAGAAAACAGACTTATGGTTTCCAAAGGGGAAGGGGCAGGAGGGATAAACTGAGAGTTTGGAATTAACAGAAATACACTATGATATGCAAGACAGATGCCCAACAATGTCTTACTATATAGCACTGTATTCAATATCTTGTAATAACCTTTAATAGAAAATAATCTGGATATATATATATATAACTGAATCAGTAAACCACTGAATATATATATATATATATATAACTGAATCACTTTGCTATACACCTGAAATGAACACAACATTGTAAACCAACTATACTTCAAAAAAAAAAAAAACTATTGAAAATGCTGACTGATAGGATAGGTATATATTTTTTTAACTTTTTTAATACTTTATTATACTTTACAATACTGTATTGGTTTTGCCATACATTGACATGAATCAGCCACAGGTGTACAAGATCTCCCAATGCCGAAGCCCCCTCCCACTTCCCATCCACACCATCTCCCCAGATCATTCCGTACACCAGCCCCAAGCATCCTGTATCCAGTATTGAACATAGACTGGTGCTTCGTTTCTTATATGATAGTATACATGTTTCAGTGCCATTCTCCCAAATCATCCCACTCTCTCCCTCTCCCTCAGAGGCCAAAAGTCCGTTCTATACCTCTGTGTCTCTTTTGTTGTCTCACATACAGGGTAATCGTTACTATCTTTCTAAATTCCATATATATGTGTCAGTATACAGACTTCAGAAAGAAACAGCCACAGAGCCAGCACTGCAGCTCAGCACTCGGCTGGGAGCCCAGGGGTCCTGCCAGCGCTGCCATCACCTTGTGTGGGATCTGCAACTGAGGACCTGCATCTGAGGCTCTTTCCAGGACTCAGTTTCCTCATCTGAGCAATGGGGTTTACTGACCTCCCTACCACACAGGGCTGCTGTCAGAAGTCAGTGAATTAACACACGTGCTCAACAGATGTTAGCTGGTGTTACCAAGTAAAAGGCAAACAATCACAAGAAAACAGTGGGTGTTTGGGTTCTGCTGGGGGGCTGGTAGGGTGAGGAAAGCAAGGGGCCACTTTGAGCATTTAAAGCAAAAGCAGGCATTTGGAAGCTGTTTCCAAAGTTGCTGTAAGCAAGTTGCAGCACTGCTGGGTGGGAGAGGATAGAGGAAATTGGGGGACAGAGGATAATGACAAGAAGGGAGAGAGTCACCCATCAAATGGATTATTCTGAAGATGAAGGAAGGAGGAGCTGTCAGTACTGGGAGTGGCTCAGAAGTGGAAAGGACCCAGAGACTCAGGCATCTCCAGAGGGCATGGGGCTGGCTTTCTTTGTTGTACCAGTGACAGAGGAACTGGAATTTTGTTCCTTACCACAGGGCACCGGGGAAGTCCAGCTCTCAAAGCAAAATCTGCTGTGTCAGGCAGACTCCCTCGGAGGAAAACCACTAATGAACTCAACTCAGTAGAGGCCCGCCATGCAGGTGGCCCTGCACCCCTAGTCCTGTTTCCACCAGAGTTGAAAGTCCCATCGCGAGAGGGAATCTTTCCACAAAGCAGCCTTTAGCAGCAAAAGGGAGGGCTGCATGGTGCAGAATTTAATGGGAATCAGGACATTTTGTGGGTTTTCTATGGTGCCCCTGACTTAGCGTCTATAACATTAGTCATCATCCTAATGGTTTGCTATGACCAGTGTGTTCTCTTGGCAAAACTCTGTTAGCCTTTGCTCTGCTTCATTTTGCACTCCAAGGTCAGACTTGTCCGTTAGTCCAGGTATCTCTTGACTTTTTACTTTTGCATTCCAGTCCCATATGATGAAAAAGACATCTTTTTTTAGTGTTAGTTCTAGAAGGTCTTGGAGTCTTCATCCAATCTTTCAACTTCAGCTTCTTTGGCATTAGTGGTTGGAGCATAGACTTTGGTTATCGTGATGTTGAATGCTTTGCCTTAGAAATGAACTGAGATCATTTGGTTGTGTCTGAGATTGTACCCAAGCACTGCCTTTCGGACTCTTTTGTTGACTATGAAGGCTATTCCATTTCTTCTCAGAGTCAGACACAACTGAGCGACTAAACAACAAACCCTCATGTTCCTTCTTCCCTCACTGGAACTGGAGGCTTCCTGCTCCTGCCCTCTCCTCAGAGACGTGTCAGTGTGAGAACCGAAGGGTGCCCCCAAATGATGCACTGGTCTGTGATACCACTCCCTGCATAATAACCCATGCCCACAAAGCCCAGTTCCCCCAGTCTCAGGGCAGGGCACCCATGAAATAGTGTTCCAGAGTGAACAGGTTACCAAGCCCCAGAGGTATGTGCTGTTTAGGTTTTCTTGGAAAGCACTGTCTTCAGCCTTTCTTAAGGAAATGGGGAAAAAAAAAATCCACACAACCTGAAAGCTGAGAGTTGTGTTTTGTTCGGGGCTCTTACTGAGAACTATCACCCAAGATACAGCCTCTCAGATAACTCTGAGGAACTGTTCTGAAGAGGTGAGGAAAAAAACAGGTGTAGAGGAGTGTTTGCTGGAAAAATTAAAAAGTAGTCAAACATCAAACAATGATTGCTAATCACAAAAAAACAGACATCTCAAGTTCATCATTTTAGCTTTTCTGTGTTGGAGAAGAAGCAAGAGTCTAGGGTCATCAACATTATTCCTTTGATGTGTATCTTAACTGTCTAAGTCCCCGAATCTATTTTATTCCCTTGGGGTGCTCTGCTGGGGGTGGACGCAGTGGCTGATGGTTTGATGGCTGGCAATATTCATTGTTTATGGACATGGCAGGCAATATTTTGGGGGTTCACATAGCAGCTCAGCACTCGGCTGGGAGCCCAGGGGTCCTGCCAGCGCTGCCATCACCTTGTGTGGGATCTGCAACTGAGGACCTGCATCTGAGGCTCTTTCCAGGACTCAGTTTCCTCATCTGAGCAATGGGGTTTACTGACCTCCCTACCACACAGGGCTGCTGTCAGAAGTCAGTGAATTAACACACGTGCTCAACAGATGTTAGCTGGTGTTACCAAGTAAAAGGCAAACAATCACAAGAAAACAGTGGGTGTTTGGGTTCTGCTGGGGGGCTGGTAGGGTGAGGAAAGCAAGGGGCCACTTTGAGCATTTAAAGCAAAAGCAGGCATTTGGAAGCTGTTTCCAAAGTTGCTGTAAGCAAGTTGCAGCACTGCTGGGTGGGAGAGGATAGAGGAAATTGGGGGACAGAGGATAATGACAAGAAGGGAGAGAGTCACCCATCAAATGGATTATTCTGAAGATGAAGGAAGGAGGAGCTGTCAGTACTGGGAGTGGCTCAGAAGTGGAAAGGACCCAGAGACTCAGGCATCTCCAGAGGGCATGGGGCTGGCTTTCTTTGTTGTACCAGTGACAGAGGAACTGGAATTTTGTTCCTTACCACAGGGCACCGGGGAAGTCCAGCTCTCAAAGCAAAATCTGCTGTGTCAGGCAGACTCCCTCGGAGGAAAACCACTAATGAACTCAACTCAGTAGAGGCCCGCCATGCAGGTGGCCCTGCACCCCTAGTCCTGTTTCCACCAGAGTTGAAAGTCCCATCACGAGAGGGAATCTTTCCACAAAGCAGCCTTTAGCAGCAAAAGGGAGGGCTGCATGGTGCAGAATTTAATGGGAATCAGGACATTTTGTGGGTTTTCTATGGTGCCCCTGACTTAGCGTCTATAACATTAGTCATCATCCTAATGGTTTGCTATGACCAGTGTGTTCTCTTGGCAAAACTCTGTTAGCCTTTGCTCTGCTTCATTTTGCACTCCAAGGTCAGACTTGTCCGTTAGTCCAGGTATCTCTTGACTTTTTACTTTTGCATTCCAGTCCCATATGATGAAAAAGACATCTTTTTTTAGTGTTAGTTCTAGAAGGTCTTGGAGTCTTCATCCAATCTTTCAACTTCAGCTTCTTTGGCATTAGTGGTTGGAGCATAGACTTTGGTTATCGTGATGTTGAATGCTTTGCCTTAGAAATGAACTGAGATCATTTGGTTGTGTCTGAGATTGTACCCAAGCACTGCCTTTCGGACTCTTTTGTTGACTATGAAGGCTATTCCATTTCTTCTCAGAGTCAGACACAACTGAGCGACTAAACAACAAACCCTCATGTTCCTTCTTCCCTCACTGGAACTGGAGGCTTCCTGCTCCTGCCCTCTCCTCAGAGACGTGTCAGTGTGAGAACCGAAGGGTGCCCCCAAATGATGCACTGGTCTGTGATACCACTCCCTGCATAATAACCCATGCCCACAAAGCCCAGTTCCCCCAGTCTCAGGGCAGGGCACCCATGAAATAGTGTTCCAGAGTGAACAGGTTACCAAGCCCCAGAGGTATGTGCTGTTTAGGTTTTCTTGGAAAGCACTGTCTTCAGCCTTTCTTAAGGAAATGGGGAAAAAAAAAATCCACACAACCTGAAAGCTGAGAGTTGTGTTTTGTTCGGGGCTCTTACTGAGAACTATCACCCAAGATACAGCCTCTCAGATAACTCTGAGGAACTGTTCTGAAGAGGTGAGGAAAAAAACAGGTGTAGAGGAGTGTTTGCTGGAAAAATTAAAAAGTAGTCAAACATCAAACAATGATTGCTAATCACAAAAAAACAGACATCTCAAGTTCATCATTTTAGCTTTTCTGTGTTGGAGAAGAAGCAAGAGTCTAGGGTCATCAACATTATTCCTTTGATGTGTATCTTAACTGTCTAAGTCCCCGAATCTATTTTATTCCCTTGGGGTGCTCTGCTGGGGGTGGACGCAGTGGCTGATGGTTTGATGGCTGGCAATATTCATTGTTTATGGACATGGCAGGCAATATTTTGGGGGTTCACATGTGGATAGAAAGATATAGAGATAACAATTGTATCAAATCAATGTGTTTTCACACCTTGAACTTAAACAATATGTTATGTCTGTTATATCTCAATAAAGCCAGAAAAAAGATACAGATATACTGTTAGCAAGGGCCTCCCAGGTGGTGCTAGTGGTAAAGGAACCGTTTGCCAACACAGGAGACATAAGAGATGTGGGTTTGATCCCTGGGTCAGGAAGATCCCCTGGAGGAGGCATGGCAACCCACTCCAGCACTCTTGCCTGGAGACCCCCATGGACAGAGGAGCCTTGTGGGCTCCAGTCCTTAGGTCACAAAGAGTCGGACAAAACTGAAGCAAGTTAGCATGCACACATACTGTTAACAGTATTTAGATACTGAAACTCTATTGAAGACTATAAAATAGCGGAGGTGTCTACCTCTAGGAATAACCTGAAACCACATTTCTACATGATTTTTATACCTAACG
>SJYC01034495.1:0-18028 GCA_006408675.1 Madoqua kirkii
TTGACACGGGTAAAGTACTTTGCCTGGGATGACAGGAAACTCACAGTTAAATGTACTAAGCAAGCCAGTGGATTCAGTTATTTGGGTCATAACTAGTTTCAGGTACAGTTTTATTTATAATGGCTGAGCTGTGCTGGCATTCAGGATCTTAGTTCTACAATCAGGGACTGAATCACGCCTCCTGTATCAGGAGCATGGAGTCCTAACTACTGGACTGCCAGGGAAGTCCCTTAATTTTTTAAATATAAGTAATACATGTTTTATCTTCCCCCAGTGGCTCAGTGGCAAAGAATCCACCTGCCAGTGCAGGAGATGGATTTGATCTTGGGTCGGGAAGATCCCCTTGGGGAGGAAATGGCAACCTACTCCAGTATTCTTGCCTGGAAAACCCCCGGGCAGAGGAGCCTGGCGGGCTGCAGTCCATGGGGTCTCAAAAGAGTCAGGCACAACTGAGCATACACACCACCCAATACATGTTCTAAATACAAGTTCTAAAAATATAAGCAACCAAGAAAAAGCATTTTTTGAACATTCAAGTGCCTTGATGTTGCCATTCAGAAATTATTAAAATTTTTAAATTTCAGTTTACACTGCTTTAAAACTACCCGTGAGCGTGTATGCACACACTTATGGGGGGGGCCAACTGAGAAGGATGAGCTTGGTGGTCCTCACGAGGTCATTTGGGCAGGGAGAGAGTTAAGAGGTCAGTGTTAGATGTGTGGGGGCGTGGGGTCAGGAAGGTCTGTAGCAAATGAGGAGGTCAGTGTGAGTGTGACTGCTAGCACGGCCACTGGTCCCCCTCTGCCCCGAGCCACAGCTCAGCCCCGTGGCTCAGCCCATGTTCATCCTTCTCCTTCTTGGCAAAAAACAGCTGACCCCACGCTGCACAAGACCTAGGCAGCGTCTGCAGCAGAGTGAGGCATGCATCTGGGCCAGGTCTCTCTGAGGCACCAACAGCAAGAGCTGAGGCTGGGGCTGTCCTCACGCCCCTTTGCACCTGATGGAAACAAGAGGCCAGAGAGGGAGAATCTGAGGGCTCATGGTCCTAACAGATGGAAAACGTCCCTAAGTCTCACTGAGAAGGAAGGTTCTACCACCATGCAAATAAGGGCCACCAGCCTCGGGAATCTGAGTGACTACCGTTAAAGAGAAAATGGCAACCCACTCCAATATTCTTGCCCGGAGACTCCCATGGACAGGGGAGCCTGGTGGTCTACAGTCCATGGGGTCGCAAGACTCAGACACAAATGAGCGACTTTCACTTACTTCACCATTGAGGTGACTTCATTTTTTTTTCCAAACACTGGTGAAGCCTGGGGAAATTAACGTGTGGTATGTGTGTGTGTGTGTGTGTATTTATATAGTATATAAATATAAAAAATTTATAAAAATATAAAATTGGATCATACCATAATTTGATGAGTAAATTGATTTCTTCATTTAACGAGATTTTTCATGTAGATAAAGAGATAACTACAACAACGGTTTTCAAATGCTAGAGACCAGTGAAGGTGTTCCAGGGCCCCCAAAGAAGGGAGAGAAGATTTTGCAGGTGGGAGAGAAGATGAGTTCCCAGCCTCAATTCTCCCAGAATAGTTGCTTTTTAATAGTTCTGTATGCTAGGAGCCTATGAAAGACTGGATATTAAAAACGGGAGGTGTCTGCTACCTTTGTTGCTGCTGTTCAGACACTAAGTCATGTCCGACTCTGCGACCCCAATTCATGCCAGGCTCCCCTGTCCTTCACTGTCTCCCAGAGTTTGCTCTGATTCATGTACATTGACTCGGTGATGCTTCCTAATCACTCCTGTCTTCCCTTTCTCCTCCTGCCCTCTCTCTTTCCCAGTATCAGGGTCTTTTCAAAGGAGTCAGCTCTTTACTTCAGGTGGTCAAAGTATCGGAGCTTCAGTTTCAGCATCCATCCATCCAATGAATCTTCAGGGCTGATTTCCTCTAGAATTGACTGGTTTGATCTCCTTACTCTCCCAAGGGACTCTCAAGAGTATTCTCTAACACCACAATTCAAAAGCATCAATTCTTCAGCACTCAAACTTCTTTATGGTCCAACTCTCACATCCATACATGACTACTGGAAAAACCATAGCTTTAGTATAACATAATTTTGCTGTATGGCATTTCATTGTGTGGGTAAATGATAATGAGTTAACCAAACCTCTCCCTTTAGACAGTTAGGTGGCATGTAAGTTAGGACTTGTGTTCAGAAGTAAATATCACATTCCTGAGACACCAGGACTTAAACAAATTAGGATTTTTTTCTTCATATAATGAAAAATCTGAAAGAAAGCAGTGCTGACATCAGGGTTAGTGGGTAATGGATCTCCAACATCCCATGAGAATTCTAGTTAAGATAAAAAGGGACAGGGGGCAGAGGTCATAGCTCAGAAGGGGGCTGGCAATTGAGTTGATTCCCTTCTTAAAGAGGTTTCCTGGAAAAGCCTCCAAGTGATGCCTGCTTACATTTCATTGTCCATCTCTATTTGCAAAGAGTCCAGAAAACATTTTTAGTAAGCACCTTCTTCTCTTCTGCTCCCACAAAACTGGGGTTCAGTTACTAAGGAAGAAGATTAAAATAACAACTAGACCATTGTCTGAAAATCCTTTTTACTAATATCCTTGAAGCTACACCACAGCCCACGTTTTAACAAGATCAAGTCTCAGAAATGAAGTTGTTCCCTCAAAGAACAATTCTGTGGATTGTTCTACAACTCCCCAGCAGTGTCTAATAAACAAGTAACAAAAATATTGGTATAATCTCTATTATGAATCTTTGCTCCTCTAATAAGCAAAATGCCTTCATGATTGTTTTTCCTAGGCATTTGAAAATGTTTTTAAACAATGCAAGCATCTTGTTTCCATTCTTATCAATGTGACCTGAATGCTCCAGAGCACTGCTTCTTACATTTTAATGTGTGTTCAGTTCAGTTCAGTTCACTTCAGTCGCTCAGTTGTGTCTGACTCTTTGCAACCCCATGGACTGTAGTACACCAGGCTTCCCTGTCCACCGCCAACTGCTGGAGCTTACTCAAACTCATTTCCATCGAGTTGGTGATGCCATCCAACCATTTCATCCTCTGTTGCCCTTTCTCCTCCTGCCTTCAATCTTTCCCAGCATCTGGCTCTTTTCCAAAAAGTCAGCTCTTCACATCAGGTGGCCAGAGTATTGGAGTTTCAGCTTCAGCATCAGTCCTTCCAGTGAATATATACTAAGTACCTAGTTAAAATGCAGACTCTGATGTGACAGAACTGGGATCAGCTGAGATTCTGCATTTCTAAGAAGCTCTTAGATGGCGATGTGGTCCACACCACACCTCAGAGCCAAGAGGTCCTGGTGCACTGTCATCATAAGACAGAAGACATGTGTACTGTTGAGTCAGAACTGCTCTCTTTCCTAAGCAGAGAAGGTCAGAGAAAGCACCCCAGGTAGGGACTTGTTCCCCAAGTCAAATCTATACCCATATAACACTGCAGAGGGAATAACTCAGGCCTGCTCGATTCAACAGGAGGTTTCAGAGTACACAAGGCAGTTCCTGGGGTAAGTGAAGGCTGCCTTGAACAGATTAAAGTCTGAACAGGCTAGGGTGGCAGTGGGGTGGAAGTCAGAATAAGAAAATCAAGCATCTCTTCGGCTCTTGTCCAAACAGAGCCCCAAAGACTGGAGGGTGCCACTGGTGGGCACCCGGGAAAAGTGCACAACACTGTGGCAGGGTCGACTGGTAAAATATGGCCTTGAACCTGGTACCTGGGATTCCTCCTTCTCCCCTCCCCAGTACCCATATCCAGCCGGTAGCCAAGCTTCACACTTCCTGGTTTTGGGGATTCGGACCAGCTGAAAAGATTTGTCCCTGCTTTTGTGAGAGCTAAATCTCTAGATGAGATGATGCTAGGGGCCTGGAGGATGAGAGCTGGGAGGAAACCTGGAGAGAGAATACAGAGCAAGGAGGAGCTTTGGAAGGAGGAGCTGTGGGTCTGAGGAGAGACTGACAAGTCAGAGGGCCTGAAGGCGCCCATAAGGCTGACCCCAGGCACCTCTGCCCAGATCCTGGTCTCCATGGAGACCGCTGAACCTCAGGGTCTGAAGGATGCAGTGCCCACACAGTGCAGGGTGGGTGGCAGGGCTGAGGGGGCGTGGGAAGGGAGCTTTTGCAGGGACTACTTCTGTTGACACACCTTATGCTGAAGCCCACTTTGGTGCATCCTAAGACACACCTGCTTTCTGTGTGCTTTGTGTTCAAATAGTACCTCAGTACCCCTTCCATCAATGAGAAGCCAGAACATGGGTGAGAAGCATTGCTTAGATTAGAAGCTGAGGTCACAAGACCGCAGTTCCCAAGGCTATTGGATACTCTGCCATGCCTGGCCAGGAGACCATGGCAGGGCCTTTCAACCTGGGAAGACTGTGTGTGTGTGTGTGTGTGTGTGTGTGTGTGTGTGTGTGTGTGTGTGTCTGGGAAGAGTGTGTGTGTGTGTGTGTGTGTGTGTCCCTACCAAGTGGGCTTAGCCCACGCAACCCCTGTTTCCAGGAAAGTGTCCAACTCTGCGACACGGCAGCCCACCAGGCTCCTGTCCGTGGGATTCTCCAGGCAAGAACACTGGAGTAGGGTGCCAGCCCTTCTCTGGGGGTCCTCCTCAAGGATCGAACTTGGGTCTCCCACATTGCAGGCAGATTCCTGACTGTCTGACCCACCAAAAAAGCCCACCTCTCTCCCTAACAGGACCCAAAATAATGCAGCCCCATCCCAGGGCCACAAGCACGCTTTGTGGTCCTGAGGGCACACCGACCATTATTCCAGGAAAGTGTCCAATTCTGCCACACGGCAGCCCACCAGGCTCCTGTCCGTGGGATTCTCCAGGCAAGAACACTGGAGTAGGGTGCCAGCCCTTCTCTGGGGGTCCTCCTCAAGGATCGAACTTGGGTCTCCCACATTGCAGGCAGATTCCTGACTGTCTGACCCACCAAAAAAGCCCACCTCTCTCCCTAACAGGACCCAAAATAATGCAGCCCCATCCCAGGGCCACAAGCACGCTTTGTGGTCCTGAGGGCACACCGACCATTGTCACAGCCCCACTCAGAGAGACAAGAGACAGCAGCTTACGAGCCCCCACCTAGGAAGGTTTTTGAAATGCCCATCCTCATGTCCGGTTCCCAGGCAATTCTATCCCCATTATCTGAGATGGGCCTAGGCTCATCAGAATTTTCCTTTAGGTGATCTAAACTTCAATCAATATATTTTAAAGGCTACCTAGGTGATCGAGCGGAGAAGGCAATGGCACCCCACTCCAGTGCTCTTGCCTGGAAAATCCCACAGATGGAGGAGCCTGGTAGGCTGCAGTCCATGGGGTCGTTAAAAGTCGGACACGACTGAGCGACTTCACTTTCACTTTTCACTTTGGAGAAGGAAATGGCAACCCACTCCAGTGTTCCTGCCTGGAGAATCCCAGGGTCGGGGGAGCCTGGTGGGCTGCCATCTATGGGGTCACACAGAGTCGGACACAACTAAAGCAACTTAGCAGTAGCAGCAGCAGGTGATTGAGTGGGCAATCAGACCCTGTTGCAAGCTGGAATTATTCCAGAAGGGAACCAGCTGGAAAGCTACCAGTTTTATATAGCCGGGTGTAGGTCAGTCTGTGCCGTGACCGATGACACCAGGGCTGGCTGGGCAAGAACAACTCTGCTGACATGGAGTATGATCAGGCAGTGCCAGGGTCCACCCGATGCACCCAGGCCGCTTGGGAACAGCATCCAACTCTGAGAGGGTCGCAGCTACAACGCGTGAACAAGAGGAGCCCTGCTTGCCCCACAGCAAATAATCAGGGCGCAACAGCATTACTTGATATCTATCTCCAAGGTCAGTGCGAATGAGTGGATCTCCTAGATTGGTTTCTTCCCTTGAAGCCAATGTTTCAGTCACCTCCATTTCCCCCTTGATCCCAACTACGTTGTCCAGCATGTTTGAGTCACTCTGAAAACAAGGCTGCATGTGTATATAATGGAAATAAAAACAGTGTTTCTTATTAAACTCTGCTTACAAGAGCTTCCTAAATGGGCAGAGAAAAAAGCAGCAATTTTCAGAAATATGAAAACCTACCCATTATCCATTAGAGAGAAGCCAGTGAAAGTTAGGAGCTTTCAGCTTCAGGCAGAAAAGAGTTTGAGGCCTTTTCCATGGAAAATGCTCTTTTTAACTTTGCTGCTCATAGCAACAAGTTCCCCATATGAAGCCCACACCAGACTTTTAAAGAATGATATTGTTCTAAGATGGGCTTTCCAGGTGGCGTAGTGGTAAAGAACCCGTCTGCCGATGCTAGTAGACCTAACAAATGCAGGTTCAATCCCTGGGTGGGGAAGATCCCCTGGAGAAGGGCATGGCAATCCACTCCAGTATTCTTGCCTGGAGAATCCTGGATAGAGGAGCCTGGCAGGCTACAGTCCATGGGGGTCACAGAGTTAGACATGACTAAACTTGACTTAGCACACACGTTGTTCTAGGACTAAGGGGTTGGGAGAGATAGAGGTTTTCAGAGGATGAGAACTTTCTTCTGTCCCCTTGGCCAAACTGATCACCATCCACTTATTCAGTTCAAGGATCCCAACCCTGCAGTCACTGCCCCCTGATGTGAACTTGCCAGAGGTCATTAATTCCAACCAAAGCTTCCTGCTTGTAGGCACCAGGTCCCACTGCTGCCCTGTCTTTTGCAGTATCCATCACAGGGGGTGAGATGGTTAGATAGCATCACTGACTCAATGGACATGAATCTGAGCAAATTCCTCCAGGAGACGGTGAAGGACAGGGAAGCCTGGCATGCTGCAGTCCACGGGGCTGCAAAAAGTTGGACATGACCTAGCAACTGACAACAACAAACCCAGCCCTCCCTCCCAGCCATCCTTCTCTACCTCCATCCTCTCTGCTCCTGCAGAACCGGGGTAGGTGCGTGGTGAGTCACACGCCTCACAGGGGTGCCCCTTTCCCCATCCATTTCGTGCACAGGTGTCAACGCAAACATGCTTAGGATAGAAGGCTGGAGAAATGAGCTGTGTCCGAGGGTTATGCGGGGATCTTGTGGTTGCCAAAGCCCAGGAGAGAATCCCCCTCTGCTACTTAGAAACAGCAGTCAAAGGTCACAGCCGCCACCTCTTGAACTTCTGACCGCTTGATAAGAGCAGTTAAAGATGCTTAAACGGGACTTCCCTGGTGGCACAGTGGATAAAAATCCGCCTGCCAGTGCAAGGGACATGGGTTTGATCCCTGATCTGGGAAGATTCTACATGCCACAGGGCAACTAGAGCCTGGGCACAACGACTGAGCCTGTGCTCTAGAGCCCACGAGCCACAGCTGATGAGCCTCTGTGCCACAGCTCCTAAATCCTGGGTGCCAGAGCCCGTGCTCTGCAACAGAAGAAACAGAGCAATGAGAAGCCCATGTCCCACAGCTGGAGAGTAGCCCCCACTCACCGCCTCTAGCAAACGCCCACATGCAGCAACGAGGACCCGGTGCAGCCAAATATAAATTAAAATAAACAAATAAAGGAGTATGTACATGTCCAAAAAAAAAGAAGAAGAAGAAACAACTGCAAACTTAAACCAAAAAAAAATAGATGTTGAAACACTCCTTCACCAATCTTCCCTTCAATGAACAGTTCAGATACATCTTTTTTTTAATTTATTTATTTTAATTGGAGGCTAATTACTTTGCAATATTGTATTGGTTTTGCCATACATCAACATGAATCTGTCACGGGTGTACATGTGTTCCCCATCCTGAACCCCCTTCCCACCTCCCTCCCCATCTCATCCCTCTGGGTCATCCCAGTGCACCAGCCCCAAGCATCCTGCATCTAACCTAGACTGATGATTCATTTCACATATGATATTATACATGTTTCAATGCCATTCTCCCAAATCATCCCACCCTCACACTCTCCCACAGAGTCCGAAAGACTGTTCTATACATCTGTGTCTCTTTTGCTGTCTTGCATACAGGGTTATCATTACCATCTTTCTAAATTCTATATATATGCATTAGTATACTGTATTGGTGTCTTTCTGGCTTACTTCACTCTGTATAATCAGCTCCAGTTTCATCCACCTCATTCAAATGTATTCAAATGTATTCTTTTTAATGGCTGAGTAATACTCCATTGTGTATATGTACCACATATGTATATGTGTATATTCTTATCCAGATATATCTTCTAAATTTAGAAAGTGTTACAGTCGTGTTTGACTCTTTGCAACCCATGGACTGTAGCCCACCAGGCTCCTCTGTCCATGGGATTCTTCAGGCAAGAATACTAGAGTGGGTTGCCATTTCCTCCTCCTAGGGATCTTCTTGACCCAGGGTCAAACTCAAGTCTCCTGTGTCTCTTGCATTGCAGGCAGATTCTTTATCTGCTGAACCATTGGGGAAGCCTCATCTTCTGAGTTTAACAGCTCAACAACTGCTGTCTTGGACTGCCAGCCTGAACACCATGGAGGGTGGGGACAACATGAATTCTCCTTCCCTCTGAGGCAAGGGTGGCTTGATAAAAACAGAAAAGCCCTGAGAGAGAACGGACTGAGTCCTCACTGCCAAAGGCATCAAGGCTATGATACATTGAAAGGCCTTGGAGATTACATCTGCTAACAAAGACAATGAGGTTTTGCCCTCCCCTACAGGGCATGGCAACCCACTCCAGTATGCTTGCCTGGAGAATCTCATGGACAGAGGAGCCTGGTGGACTAAGGTCCATAGGGTCACAAAGAGTCAGACACGACTGAAGTCACTGAGGAGGCACACACATAGAAATTCTCCTAGTCAGATACCTGTGTCCCAGGTGAGACTCAGTTTTTTGGAGGGTAACTTTATTATTAGGCATCCTTTCCCTGGACTCACTATGCCGGGTGGGAAGTTGCAAGGTTTGATTCATTCCCTGTTGCACTGCTGTCAGTAGCTAGAATTTACAGTGTGGAATTTGTAAATTCCACGTTGGCTCCTCTGTAAGGCTAGTAGTCAGAGGCAAATCTTTCTGCAAAAAGGAGGGCTTGCCATCACAGATCTGGAGATAAATGACCCTGTGAAGTGACCCAGCTTTGCCACCTGTGCCTGCTCTGTGGATGCCTTGGAGGAAGAAGCAGTGAAAAGGCAAGAGTAGATCTGGATTCTGCTCCACACTCTGAAGTGTGTGTGCAGTGTATGTGTGTGTGTGTGAACTTGTACACATTCATTTTCATTTTCCAGGTGACAGTACCTGACCCACGCACCTCGCAGAACTGCCTGGAAGATCACATATGAAGTAAAATTTAGAAAGTGTTACAGTCGTGTTTGACTCTTTGCAACCCATGGACTGTAGCCCACCAGGCTCCTCTGTCCATGGGATTCTTCAGGCAAGAATACTAGAGTGGGTTGCCATTTCCTCCTCCTAGGGATCTTCTTGACCCAGGGTCAAACTCAAGTCTCCTGTGTCTCTTGCATTGCAGGCAGATTCTTTATCTGCTGAACCATTGGGGAAGCCTCATCTTCTGAGTTTAACAGCTCAACAACTGCTGTCTTGGACTGCCAGCCTGAACACCATGGAGGGTGGGGACAACATGAATTCTCCTTCCCTCTGAGGCAAGGGTGGCTTGATAAAAACAGAAAAGCCCTGAGAGAGAACGGACTGAGTCCTCACTGCCAAAGGCATCAAGGCTATGATACATTGAAAGGCCTTGGAGATTACATCTGCTAACAAAGACAATGAGGTTTTGCCCTCCCCTACAGGGCATGGCAACCCACTCCAGTATGCTTGCCTGGAGAATCTCATGGACAGAGGAGCCTGGTGGACTAAGGTCCATAGGGTCACAAAGAGTCAGACACGACTGAAGTCACTGAGGAGGCACACACATAGAAATTCTCCTAGTCAGATACCTGTGTCCCAGGTGAGACTCAGTTTTTTGGAGGGTAACTTTATTATTAGGCATCCTTTCCCTGGACTCACTATGCCGGGTGGGAAGTTGCAAGGTTTGATTCATTCCCTGTTGCACTGCTGTCAGTAGCTAGAATTTACAGTGTGGAATTTGTAAATTCCACGTTGGCTCCTCTGTAAGGCTAGTAGTCAGAGGCAAATCTTTCTGCAAAAAGGAGGGCTTGCCATCACAGATCTGGAGATAAATGACCCTGTGAAGTGACCCAGCTTTGCCACCTGTGCCTGCTCTGTGGATGCCTTGGAGGAAGAAGCAGTGAAAAGGCAAGAGTAGATCTGGATTCTGCTCCACACTCTGAAGTGTGTGTGCAGTGTATGTGTGTGTGTGTGAACTTGTACACATTCATTTTCATTTTCCAGGTGACAGTACCTGACCCACGCACCTCGCAGAACTGCCTGGAAGATCACATATGAAGTGAATAGGTTGGAGTCTTCCAGAAAAAAAGAGAACCAATAGCATATAGAGATAGAGATGGCCTGAACTTACATACAAAACAGAAACAGATTCACAGACCTCAAGAACAAGCTTTGGTAGCCAGGGTAGGGGAGAAGGTAGCAGGGAAGGGATAGTTAGGGAGTTTGGCATGGACATGCACACACTGCTGTGTTTAAAACGGATACCAAACAAGGACCTACTGTATGGCACAGGGAACTCTGCTCAGTGTTAGGTGGCAGCCTGGAGGGGGCAAGTTTGGAGGAGAAGGGATCCAAGCATACATATGGCTCAGTCCCTTCACTGTTCACCTGAAACTATCACAACCTTGTTTGCTCACTGGCTATACCCCGATACAAAATTTAAAAGTTTAAGAGAGAGAGAGATGGAAGAGAGAGTTATTATCAGGATCTGACTCCTGGGATTACAGAAGCTGACATGTCCCAAGACTTGCTGGGAGAGTTGGCAAGGTGGAGATCCAAGAACGGAATGGTGTAGCTCTAATACAAATCGTAAGGCCTGAGAGCCAGGAGAGACCATGGAGAAGTTCCAGCCTGGAGACCGGGAGACTTAAGACCCACAAAGAGCTGATGCTTCAGTTCAAGTCCAAAGCAGAACAAAGCTGATGTCCTAGCCCAAGTAGTCAGGCAGGAAGAGTTCTCTCTTCTACAGGGCAGGATCAGCCTCTGTGTTCTATTCAGGCCTTCAGCTGACTAGATGAGGCCCACTTCCATTGGGAAGGGGAATCCACTTACTCAGTCTGCCAATCTAAATGTTGTTCTCATGCAAAAACACTGTCTCAAAAACATACCAAAATAACTTCTGAGCAAATGTCTGGGTACCCTGTGGACCAGTCAAACTGATGCATAAAATGAACCATCACAGTGGAGTCAAAGACTGCATGAGTTCTGAAAGAATGCCCATTTCTGGAACCCAGCAGCCCAAGGTCAAGCTATCGCTTTGTTATTTTCTAGTTGGGTGATCTGTAGGTTCTTCAAGTCTCTCTGGGGCTGCCTCCAATGCTTCTTTGCTGAGATGGGGATAATGAAAGAGTCAGCCTATGTACATGCATGACACATACTAGGCACCAAAGCATTAGTTGTTTTGGATGCAAGAAGGTACTTTTTAAGGTTTGTCTTTTGCATTTTAAAAATTTATTCATTTATTAGGCTGCTCACACATGGGATCTTCAATCTTCATAACAGTCCACAGGACCTTTAATTGTGGCATGTGAACAGTTAGTTGCAGCACATGGGATCTAGTTTCCTGATCAGGGATGGAACCCAAGCCCCCTGCATTAGGACTGCAGAATCTTAGCCACTGAACCACCAGGGAAGTCCCTGTCTTTTACATTTAATGTATATTGCTATTTTAGGCAAGAGAGACTGTTGGACATAGAACATATGGGAGGAAAAAGAAAGGCATTAATATCAAGAAGAAAAACAGAATAACAGGCCAGCAGGTAACACAGATCTCAACAGCATGTTTTCACTGCTACATGAGAAGACCAGGCTCTGGGAGTTTCAGGGGGACATCAAAACTACCGGACTGTGGGACTCCTCTCCTCTAAGGAAACTTCTTTATTTTTCCTGGAGGTTTGTGGGCCCAAAATTTACCTTGGAGCCCATGGGAGAATGGCTGTGGTTTTTGCAGAGTATGGACATGTTTTACATGAAAAGCATGAATATTGGATGATAGTGAAACCTAATACATGTGAGACCTGATATACCTTCATCCTCCACAAAAGTAAAATATTTTCCCATCTGGAAATCAAGTTGGGAAACCTCTCTCACAGTTGGTTTGGATGTGAAAGTCAGGGTAATGGCTGCAAAGATGGCCTGTTGGTCCAGATAAGACTGGAGCCGACCTGACACCTCATTGCAGGACTAGTCCCTCTTCCAAAGTCCTGTTCAGCCTGTGGGTGGTGTTAACAGCATCCTGCTGGCAGCTAAAACAGACCAGAACAGCTTAATGGTTAGACAAGACCTAGATCGTACAGCAAGCGATGTAGTGGCCAGACTGGCCAGATGAGACTGCTGGGGGCCAGCAGGATGGCTCTCACAGAGTGTGAGATATCTGGGGTTTGGCAAACCCTGAGAAGCTGCCTGCCAAGCTCCACTGTCCCTTTTCCCCCTGGTGTATTTCAAAGGAAATTAAGTCCACATGTTTCTGATTTGCTGACACGTAAAGCTCATCCAAAGGTGATTTTGCAAGAGTGGTTTGGACAGGAGAAGTCTAGAGAAACTTTAATTATTATTGTTTTTTTTTTCAGTTTTGAAATGCAGACCTGTATGCTTACATAATAGATGCCATGCCTACAAACCGGAGCCCAGTTCTGCCTTCTAAAACTTTTTGTCCTGGGCCCACCAGAAACAGATCACTGGAGTCAACTAGGGAAGGCGAACAGTGCTTTTAATATCCAGTCTAGAAATCCATCTTTAAAACGGCACTCCCAGTGGCCCTTTTTGATTGGGCTGAATTAGAACTGCCAAAGCTAGAGTTCAAAGATACATGCACAGTGTGGATTCTATAGATTCAATTATTTCCTCAGACTCTGGCCAAAGGGATAAAAACCAAAATTCAAGATGGCATAACAATACGTCTTGGGAACCCGGGTCCAAGGATGGGAGCGTGAGGCCTCAGGGACAAGGGACTGTTGCAAAGGTGTTCTGTGGAATATTCCAAAGTGTCCTGCCACTCCCTAAATGTAACCCAGACAAGCAGCAACCCAAACTGCTTTAAGGAATCACACAATACGCTTAGAAAGAATTAGCGCTTCTGAATGTGACCTGCAACCTCTCCAAGTCCAGTCACCTGAAAACCACCAGCCAGAGAGACCAGGGACCAAAGGGTTCCTTTCCTCTGAACCCGGGATTAACAGTTTGGGCTTCTGCCATCCCTGCCTCTGGCCACTGCATGAAGCTTTTCCTGAAGATTCACCTCAGATGCAGCCTCCTCCAACGCTCTGAGTTCTCCTGACAGAAGTGATGGCTTTGTTTTCTCCAGCCATTCCCACCTCTCTTCCCAGCCCTGGGCCATCCACAGCTTGGTTGGCAGTTTACATGTTAGGCTCTGCCATATCCCCCAGCCCCTAGCTCAGAGTCTGGTAGAGATAAGTATGCCTCAGATCTGTGATGGCTCAGGTGGTGAAGACTGAGATGAAGAGCAAGAGATAGCTTAGCCCTCCCCCAGGTCTGCTGTCTGCTCCCTCCCCCTTCCCCAGTACTGAGAAATCAGTACCTGTTCACTGACCAACTTCTCAGCCTTTGCCACCCAGACAGCTCACTGTGTCTGTGAACCGTGAACCGTACAAGCTCAGAGCAATGAGAGGGTTTTCAGCAGCTCTGAAACCAGTCCCCACTGGAATTAGTTTGCGACAGCTGCCATAACAACATGTCACAAGTGGAGAGCTTAAAACAGCAGAGATGTATCGGCTCCCAGTATTAGAGACTGAAAGTCTGAGATTAAGGTGCCCACGGGGTTGGTTCCTCCTGAGGACTGTGACGGAGGATCTGCCCCAGGCCCCTCCGTTAGCTTCAGGTGGTTTGCTGGCCATCATGGGCACCCCTCCCTTGTAGAAGACTGCCTAGTCTCTGCCTCTGTCTGCACATGGCTATGCCTGGTGTGCACGTCTGTCTCTGTATTCTAATTTCCCCTTTTTATAAGGACACAGTCGTACCGGATGAGGGTCCATCCAGATGACCTCATCTTAAGCTGATTGTCTACAAAGACCTTAATTTCCCAATAAGGACACTTTCACAGGTACAAGCGTTAGAACTTCCACATCTTTGGGAGAAACACAATTCAACCTATAACACCACACTTCTGGAAGAGAAAAAAGGCGGCTGAAAACTGACACTGGAATATGGTAACTATTTAGATTTTAAATTGGAATGTTTTATGAGAGTGAACTGGCTTCCCACGTGGCCCAGTGGTAAAGAATCCGCCTGCTAGTATAGGAGATGCAGGTTTGATCCCTGGGTTGGGAAGATGCCCTGGAGTAGGAATGGCAATCTGCTCCCATAGCCTGGAAAATTCCATGGACAGAGGAGCCTGGTGGGGTACAATCCATGGGGCCGTAGAGAGTCAAACACAACTGAGCAACTGAGCACATGCACACACACATACACACCCACATGAGGATGAAAGAGGGCACCATTAATAACTCTGCAAGGATGACAGGCATAGACCAGGACTGTCCCAGGCAGGCAGCTGGGACGCATGGCCACCATCTGGAGTGAGGCTTGCTGACCAGCCTTCCCCAGGCAAAGATGCCCTGTGCCTTCACTTCAAATCCCTCTTTGTTTGTATTCTCTGCGAGTCCAGTCTGCTTTATACACAGACGCTGTGATATTGGGGGATTAGCTGTATTCCGGGGGTAGTTAATTCACTGTTTTCAGTTACCAAATGCAAGCCCAACCTCAGCAATTAATGTGACTGGATCAAATCAGGCCCTATTACACCTGTTCCCTTGTTTAATTAGTCTCTAATCCTCCTGGGGGATTGGAGGCAATGGGGACCATGACCTAACCCTTAGATTAGGAGGGCAGCATCAGGTACCCCTGCTGCCACCATAATGGAATACCCCTGACACAGCTGCAGACCTTCCATCTAGAAATTCGCCTTGACAACTGTGTCCTTCCAGCATGGCTGAGGAAACATTCCTTCTTTTGTTACAGACTCTCTTTCATCTCCTCCTGAGGGAAGGAAGTAAGCTGTGGCGCTTCTCTCTGAGGTAATTGTTGGCCAGGAGTCAGCCAGTTAAGGCTACCCATCTAATTAACAGAGTCTGTTATGATTTATCAGGATAATGAGGTGGGGAACAAAGACATCAGTATTTTTTTTTTCCCTTCCTGATATTTTGGCCTCTTTTCTTCCTTTTGGAAGATGACCCAAAGTTAATGAGAAACGAGTCACTTACGGTTGAGGTGCAAATAGAGAGATAAATGACATCAGTAATTAAGTCTCAATCCCTCTTTGGTTTACAGAGCCATTTGTCAGGCAATATTATTCAATTAATTAATTCCATTAGGGCAACCACATCACCCCAAAACCAGCCATTCAACCACCAGCAAGGATAATTTGTATGGTACAAAAACAGAATGGTTAATAAATGCATAGCAAGCCACCAAGCCTTCAAATCCTCGATGGTTCAGTGGTTAGAGAATCCACCTGCCATGCTGCAGACACAGGAGATGGGAGTTTGATCCCCAGGTCGAGAAGGTCCCCTGAAGGAGGAAAATGGCAACCCACTCCAGTATTCTTGCCTGGAGAATCCATGGAGAGAGGAGCCTGGTGGGCTACAGTGCAAAGGGTCACAAAGAGTCAGACACGACTGAATGACTAAGCACACACGCACAAACCCCCAAAGAAAGTATGTTAGCCACCACATATGCTTACAGCTAGGAGCATTTGATTTGAGAACATGAAAAGTCAAAGCTATGGTTTCTCCAGCAGTCATGTATGGATGTGAGAGCTGGACCATTAAAGAAGGCTGAGCACCAAAGAATTGATGCTTTTAAACTGTGGTGCTGAAGGAGATTCTTGAGAGTCCCTTGGACTGCAAGGAGATCAAACCAGTCATTGGAGGGACTGATAACTGAAGCTGAAGCTCCAATACTTAGGCCACCTGATGTGAAGAGCTGACTCACTGGAAAAGATCCCGATGCTGGGAAAGATTGAAGGCAGGAGGAGAAGGGGACAACAGAGGATGAGATAGCTGGGTGGCATCATCAACTCAATGGACATGAGTTTGAGCCAACTCTGGGAGACAGTGAAAGGCAGGGAAGCCTGGTGTGCTGCAGTCCACAGGGTCACAAAGAGTCGGACATGACTGAGCAACTGAACAGCAACAAGATTGCTCACAGCCAGCCATGTACCTTTTATCATCACGGACTGGACAAACGTTCTGGGGATTTCTAAGTTCAAGTGCCTAGAAGGTAAAAGAGGGACATGGATTGATCTGAGCCATCTTCTTGTGTTGTATCAGCGGTCACTGTCAAGGCCTCGGGTCAGCTGCAATCTGTGGCCAGAGAGGGAACAAGAGGACATGAAACATGGTTGTTTAGGGCCCATTCTTGGGACAGGACGGTGGGAGGAAACACTTCCAGAACAGGAGCTCCCACACTGTGTAGTCAGTTTCCATCTGCTTTTTGTCCTCTCTCTACCCATCCATCGTTCACTGTTCACAACTCAAGTTAATTCTGTCTCCACTGATGCTCGTGTTAATAAAAAACAAACCCACATTCTCTTTGATTCCCTTCCTCTTTCTGCTTGCCTTTTCAGCTCCTGCCAACTCCTCTCAGCATCCTTTACCTTCCTCCCAGCGAGACATTTGACTTCAGAAAAAGATAAAGTAACAGTCCAGAAATATGTTTTACTAAAGTCTAACTAAAGGAATTAGTCTCATGACATTCTAAAGAGAAAGGCCAGCCACTCACCATAGTCTTGACAAATCTCCATTTACCTCTTCACCCATGTCTACATCAACCTCTTTGTTGTTGTGTTGTTGTTAAGTCACTAAGTCACGTCTTACTCTTTGTGACCCCATGGACTGTAGCCCACCAGGTGCCTCTGTCCATGGGGTTTCCCAAACAAGAGTACTGGAGTAGGTTGACATTTCCTTCTCCAGGGGATATTCTTGACCCAGGGATCGAACCCACATCTCCTACATTGGCAGTCAGATTCTTTACCAGAGTCACCTGGGAAGCCCAACCTCTCTTTCTACCACCAATATTAGCATTTATTGCCTTATTCTGCTTTGATTGGTTTCTAATATTACAGGAGCATTGGGAATCTCTATTTTGTTTGACATAGCAATCTTTCAGCTGGATTCAGGATTAAGTATCCTGGCATGGGAACCTCTCTATCACTCCCGGGAAAACAGCTCATATTCCAAGCAGCTGACTTCCAAAGTCGAGAACATAATCTGTTTGTAAGTTGGGTAGCTACCTACAGTCCTAGCCTCTTTCTCATCTCCGACCTAGTCAAGTAATCTTCAGTTCCCTAAGCCCATCCTCTGAGCAGCAGTGCAAAATCAACATTGAAGGCCACCAAAGCTTGAATGCCAGGGTGTGAAGGAAAAGACCAAAGGCAGTGGTTTTCAAACTTGAGCCAGCATCAGAATCTCCTGGAAGGCTTGTCAAACCAGACTGCTGTAGAGCTGGGGTGGGATCCAAGAACTGGCATGTTTAACCTGCCTCCTGGGGATATGTGCCTTCAGAAAATGATGGTCTCGTTTGGGGATCACACTCAGAACTCCTGGACTAGACCATACAGGTCCAGAGAGGCACACGGAGGGAACTGAGCCGCCACCCAACAACCTGGCTAGTGCGAAGATTCTGTTTCTTTGGGGTGGGCCGTGACAGAAGCAGAGAAGCCCTACCTACCTGGTCTCCTCCACCTGTACCCAGAGGCAGAGAACATGCCTAGAGTGAGACCAGCAATCTCCTTGGAATACACCAGCACCACTTACAGCTTTATGACCAGATCTAGAAACAGGGCAGAAGTCTTCTGGGATAGCGGGATTTATGAATGCTTGTCAGAATGCTCTGTTTGGTTTTGTTCTCTGCTTCTCCTTGATGTTACACATACAGCTGTTAGACAGGCTTGATGAGACTTAGGGATCTTCTTATACTTG
>SJYC01034496.1:0-29404 GCA_006408675.1 Madoqua kirkii
GATTGCTCACAGCCAGCCATGTACCTTTTATCATCACGGACTGGACAAACGTTCTGGGGATTTCTAAGTTCAAGTGCCTAGAAGGTAAAAGAGGGACATGGATTGATCTGAGCCATCTTCTTGTGTTGTATCAGCAGTCACTGTCAAGGCCTCGGGTCAGCTGCAATCTGTGGCCAGAGAGGGAACAAGAGGACATGAAACATGGTTGTTTAGGGCCCATTCTTGGGACAGGACGGTGGGAGGAAACACTTCCAGAACAGGAGCTCCCACACTGTGTAGTCAGTTTCCATCTGCTTTTTGTCCTCTCTCTACCCATCCATCGTTCACTGTTCACAACTCAAGTTAATTCTGTCTCCACTGATGCTCGTGTTAATAAAAAACAAACCCACATTCTCTTTGATTCCCTTCCTCTTTCTGCTTGCCTTTTCAGCTCCTGCCAACTCCTCTCAGCATCCTTTACCTTCCTCCCAGCGAGACATTTGACTTCAGAAAAAGATAAAGTAACAGTCCAGAAATATGTTTTACTAAAGTCTAACTAAAGGAATTAGTCTCATGACATTCTAAAGAGAAAGGCCAGCCACTCACCATAGTCTTGACAAATCTCCATTTACCTCTTCACCCATGTCTACATCAACCTCTTTGTTGTTGTGTTGTTGTTAAGTCACTAAGTCACGTCTTACTCTTTGTGACCCCATGGACTGTAGCCCACCAGGTGCCTCTGTCCATGGGGTTTCCCAAACAAGAGTACTGGAGTAGGTTGACATTTCCTTCTCCAGGGGATATTCTTGACCCAGGGATCGAACCCACATCTCCTACATTGGCAGTCAGATTCTTTACCGGAGTCACCTGGGAAGCCCAACCTCTCTTTCTACCACCAATATTAGCATTTATTGCCTTATTCTGCTTTGATTGGTTTCTAATATTACAGGAGCATTGGGAATCTCTATTTTGTTTGACATAGCATCTTTCAGCTGGATTCAGGATTAAGTATCCTGGCATGGGAACCTCTCTATCACTCCCGGGAAAACAGCTCATATTCCAAGCAGCTGACTTCCAAAGTCGAGAACATAATCTGTTTGTAAGTTGGGTAGCTACCTACAGTCCTAGCCTCTTTCTCATCTCCAACCTAGTCAAGTAATCTTCAGTTCCCTAAGCCCATCCTCTGAGCAGGAGTGCAAAATCAACATTGAAGGCCACCAAAGCTTGAATGCCAGGGTGTGAAGGAAAAGACCAAAGGCAGTGGTTTTCAAACTTGAGCCAGCATCAGAATCTCCTGGAAGGCTTGTCAAACCAGACTGCTGTAGAGCTGGGGTGGGATCCAAGAACTGGCATGTTTAACCTGCCTCCTGGGGATATGTGCCTTCAGAAAATGATGGTCTCGTTTGGGGATCACACTCAGAACTCCTGGACTAGACCATACAGGTCCAGAGAGGCACACGGAGGGAACTGAGCCGCCACCCAACAACCTGGCTAGTGCGAAGATTCTGTTTCTTTGGGGTGGGCCGTGACAGAAGCAGAGAAGCCCTACCTACCTGGTCTCCTCCACCTGTACCCAGAGGCAGAGAACATGCCTAGAGTGAGACCAGCAATCTCCTTGGAATACACCAGCACCACTTACAGCTTTATGACCAGATCTAGAAACAGGGCAGAAGTCTTCTGGGATAGCGGGATTTATGAATGCTTGTCAGAATGCTCTGTTTGGTTTTGTTCTCTGCTTCTCCTTGATGTTACACATACAGCTGTTAGACAGGCTTGATGAGACTTAGGGATCTTCTTATACTTGTCTTCGTGAAAGACTCAGATACTCATGAATCTGTTAGAGCTGGATGGGAATCTGACAATTCTAACTTTACACGTCACTGTAAACCCAATAGCCATCCAGTCTAGGACTTCCCAAACTTTTCTTTGAACCTTATTCACAGACCTATTCATGTGTAGGTAGTTCAGATGGTAAAGAATCTGCCTGCAATTCAGGAGACCTGGGTTTGAGCCCTGGGTCTGGAAGATTCCCTGGAGAAGGGAAAGGCAACCCATTCCAGTATTCTAGCCTGGAAAATTCCATGGACAGGGGAGCCTGACTGGCTATATTCTGTGGGTTTGAAAAGAGTCAGACAGGACTGAGCGATTAACACTTACACTTTCATAGACATACACAACCCAACCAACCTCTTAGGAATTCATCTTCTGTCTTCCCTCTAGATTTTCTTAGCATCTTACCCTGGGTTCCTCACAGAAAGCAGAGCCTGTGACAAGGACTTTTGTAAAGGAAGGCTATCCTGTAGAGTGGTCCCAGTGGGCAAGAGTCGAGGGCAGGAGAGAGTGAAGCAGGGGAGGAGGGAGAAAAAGTGGCCATGTGATCCATTACATCTCTGGTGCGGACCCCCTAAGAAGCTGTGTAGAACTCACACCTGGATTTTCAGACTGAGGGAAGAAAAAGGGAAGCACTGTCCCATAAACTCCTGTTTCCTTTCGGAGCTCTGTTTCATGAAGTGTTGACACTCTCACAATTTCCAGGCTGCACACGCATGTATACCAGGTAACGTCCAGAGAAAGCCAGAGCTGAAAGGGAGACACAGGATGCAGCTGAAACAAGGCACCCTGTGGTTACAGCTGCACAAAACTGGTTGCCTAGCAACAGCTGGCATCAAAGGTGGGCCAGAAGGTGAGAGGCAAGCACAGAAGATGTCCAACATGGTGTACTATGAAAAAGAAACTGGGAGTGAAAACAAAAGTTTATATTTTATCCCCATATATTGTTAATCTCATATTAGTATCATCTTCAACAGCCAACATATTTCAACACTGAATAAAACGTGAGGATTAACACTGGATTTCAGGAGTGCATGTCTAAAACCCAAGAAATTTACAACGTACCTACATGACCTACTTCTAGAAATTCCTACCATTTCTGTGCTCAATGTTATTAGGAAACACTAACTAAATAATCAATTTTATGACAGCCACTTCAAGGCCATCGTATACAGGGATGAAGTCAATAAATGAGTTACTTTATGTTAACTGTTTGACACTCACACTAAAGTATAGGTTTGGAGTATCAAAACTCTCTTTCATGACCTCATATCTGAAATTCTTATATTTTGTGTTTTAAAAAATCAACTGAACTATTTATAGTCACTTCTGTAGGACTGGTTTGCTCTTGATTAAATGAAAATCAAATGTAGACATAATTAGAGCTGTCTTTTCTTTCTCTAACATGTTGTGGAGGTCCAGGGGCCTCTTCAGAGGGTCAGACTTTTGAAGCAAAGAAGACGGTCTTTAGATAAAGTGAACAGTATCGTCAGGCAGTTTGCTGAATTATTAACACCAATTTCAGCATCTGTGTTGCTAATGCTCCTAGTCTCTTAACAAATGATCCATTCAGGATATAGACCAAAGCACATATGGCGAAGAATAAAGGCCATTTGAAACTGTACATCAATTAGAAGCAAGGGGTGTGGGTGGCGGGGAAGGCAGTGGTTCAGCTCACAGTGAAATCGGCCAGAGCATGCTCAGTTGAACTGCTCTCCCTGCCGCGCATGTGTACATGATACCCACCACTCGGGGCGGTAAGCGGGGGCAGGGGGGGGGTTCCGCGATGTTTCTGAGATGAAAAATAAGAAGTATTTAGATACTCTCTGAAAACTTCCTATTATTAAAGTTTCAAAAATACACAAAGTACTAGAATAATGGGGCCCTCAGATATCACACTCAGCTCGATTATGGCCAATCTTAATATCTTTTCTTTCTTTAAAAAAAATTTAACAAGCATTATTTTTGCTTCTAAAGACAGGAAACCCGGGAAGATTTTCATGACCCCCTGAGGGTTTGTGACCTGCTGGTTCTCTGGTTCACTGACCTCGTTCAATCCTCTCTTTATGCAAGGGAATGCTCTCTGTCTCCCATTCTCTCCAGCTATCTCTCATGCTTGCAGCCAATTAAGTGGACTGTGTCTATGATTTCAGCCATGGTGACATATTATCCCAGTGCTAAAGGATGGAATTTTCCAATGCAAGAAGCAGCAGAAAACGAACAGAGGAAATGTTGCCATGAACAAAGGCTTCTCAACACAGTGTCTCCAACTGCGCTACAAAGCAACCCAGCGTTTGATGAAGAGTGGGGGGAAGAAATCAGACAATGAAGTGATTGTTCTCCCTACACAAGCAATCCTACTATTTCTGACCCCTACATGAGCTGTGCTGGCAACAGGCAGGCATCGCTTAGGTCTTCCTCAAGTGGCCGGCGACCCCCAAAGGCAAAGGGGAAGGGACGGATTGTTTCCAGGAAACCAGGATCCCACAGCAGCATTGCGGATGCTACCACTTTTTCCTCACTGCTCACCAAACAAAGAAGGAGGATGAGCAGGGCAGCCGCTCACCTGTCTCATTTGGTCAAAGAACCCAAAGCCAGCAGCATGGATCTGCTTCTTGCTTTTTTGTCCAACCACTTGCCTACTACTAGAAAAACAACCGAGGGCTGCCAAGAATCTGCAGTCTTCTAAATCTCAAAATAATGACTAGCCTATCCAGTGTTTCCATCCAAGAAATTGTTGGTTCCTATACAAAAAAACCGTTTGGGGTGAAGTCAGGAGTCCAGGAAAGGCATGTGGTTATTTTTTGCCACACTCTGGAAAGAAAGGAAAATCTATTTTTGACATCAGCTATTCAGATTTCAAATAACATCAGTCTGTAAAGCATACCTAATTTAAATGTTGATTCCAAATTTTACTTAACTTTAAGGCTTTTGGGTTTCCTTTAATCTTTGCTTCAAGCATATACACACTCTCACACTTATCTTTTCTTGGCATATATGAGCAAAAAAAGTTTTAGAACAGGTTAAGGAGTGAACACCCCCATTTCCATCTGACAATTTTCATCTTTAAAAAAATAACAATAAACAGGAGTGATGGAGCAGAGAGCTTGATTTCTTCATTCAGATTACAATGTCCATAAGTCTGGTCATGGTATTCTAAACAATTGGTAGTTAAAGACTAATTTTATGAGCTATAATGGGAAAATGAGATGCAGAGGGTTAAGGGACGGAGGAAGAACTCATGTGATGGTTTTTAAATATTCCAGCAGGTGTGTGAGTATTTACATATCAACCCTGAACTGAAGGCAGAAATCAAACATAAAGTTCACTGAGGGCTTGTGAAGATAAATAAAGATTATAGTATCACTGACAATCTAATTACCCCATTTGTATACAGACACGAAAATTACTTCACCATGTGGTGGGCCCCTTGCCAGAAGGAAAAGCCAAGAATATGTGTTTTGTTGTTTTAAAGAGAAAAATATTAATATATATATATATATATAGTTCCAAGAATCATGAAATCATTTGTAGTCCAGAGTTCAGTTAGTCTTTTAGTTGAAAAACAGAAAGGCACACCAAAATGATTCCTCCCAAGAAAGAATGGAGTTGCTTTTGCCTTTAAGTCATTTCAAAGGCAAAGAAAATTACTCTTCTTCAAAAATGTTGGTTTCTGTTTTTTGTGTGCGTGCATGCTTAGTTGCTCAGTCGTGTGCAACTCTTTGTAACCCCTTGGACTGTAGCCCACCAGGCTCCTCTGCCCATGGGACTCTCCAGGCAAAAATACTGGAGTGGGTTGCCATTTCCTTCTCCAGGGTTTCTTCCTGACCCCACTGAACCTGAGATTTCTGCATTGCAGGCGGTTTCTTTACCACTGAACTACCTGGAAAGCCCTTGTATTATTTATCTAAAGTGAAATAAAAGCACAGAATCACAGAATGAAAGCAGCTTCCCCTGCCCTTCTCACCTCTACTCTCACCCAGCAGCTTCCCCTGCCCTTCTCACCTCTGCTCTCACCCACCTGCTCTGAGCCCCTAGGGACTGTGGTGAACATGCTCTTAGGCTGCCACCTTATCTCCTCCAGCTTTTTTGGACAAGTCTTCTTACCTCTGACAGCCACCTTGACCCATCACTGTAGCCCCCACAGGACTTAACTAGGAACTGAATCAGTGTTGTTGAGTGATTGAATGGAATCGATTTAGTAACTATGAGATTTAAGTCATGTTTGTCAAATTAACCTCTTTCTATGAAATCAAGAGAGATGAAAGTAAAAGAAAAAAAGTCACACTTGTAGGTTTATTATTAGACTTAATTAGACATGGAAATAATAATGCAAATATTAAACTAAAAGGAAACAGAGTTAGAAGCCCTATCAGGTGACCAACTTTGCCAGTTTGCCTGGAAGTGCACCCTTTGGGACTGAAATTCCCACACCCCAGGAGACGCCTCAGTTCCAGGCAAACCTTGAAACAGGTCTTCCCTCTGCAGACCATCAGTGATTCTCAGAGACCAAAATCCAAATGTTGACTTAGTTAGAACTCTGTAAGATGTGCAAGAGCTCAGCACAAATGCATGAAACACAGTACCCTGGCCCTTCCGTGAGTCTCCATCTAACCCTACCCCCATTTTGTCACACTTAAAAAATGTGATGATTTTTCTGTTTACTCATTTATTGCCTGTTCTTCCTACTCAAGGTGAGCTTCGTGTGGAACTCTAGAACAGAGGCAAAAGGAGGACATTCAAGAAAAACAGAGGCTGAACTCTCTCCTAAATCATGGAATCTAACAGAACGGCTGTATTTTACTGATCCTAAGATACACAGTTTTGCAAAATATATATATGTATTATATATATATATATTAATATTTATTTGGCTTTGCTGGGTCTTAGTTGCAGCACTCAGAGTATGTGAAATTCTTAGTTGCAGCATATGAATCTAGCTCCCTGACTGGGGATGGAACCCAGGCCCCCTGCATTGGGGAATGCAGAGTCATAGCCACTGAACCACCACAGAAGTCCCCACAGTTTTGCAGAATTCAACATTTCTGGAATCCAGGTGTATCTGAACCAACAGTGTCTTTCAAAAGCCATCGGCCCAGTGGTGGTCATGACATAGCCACCATGGCCTTTGCATGCCCATCCACTTGGTCATAGCTGTTTACACTGACTTCACTTCAGCTTAGATATCTGTTAGTTTAACCTGTGTGCTTAACTGCCATTCAGAACATTCTCCAAAACTTTTTCACTGTGATTCAGCACTAAAATGACAAGCTAGTTTGTACACAGAAAGGCACAGAGGCCAAGCCATAGGAGGTCAATGTGATATTGCTGAAGAGTCTTTGTCACAGAGAAATGATCATGAGTCCACGTTTTCTTGTAAAGGAGCAACCAGGTTTCTTAGAGCCAGCAGAAAGGCAGATACTCATGAAGTCAGGCAAGCTCTGCTACTTTCTATTACCAAAATATTTGTTTCATTGTAGATCCCTCAGAAGAGATGAAGACTGATTTCAAAGAAATCTGGTGGGATTGACTCATATGGTTCTCGAGACTATTGTTAAAGGCACCTGTCACAGTCTGTTGAAAGTGTTTTTCCCTTCTTATTAGTGCATAAAATAATGGTAGATCTTACAGTCAAGAGCATCTTAGGCTTGACTTAAAGAAATGACTTATTAGCTTTTCTCATTCTTTTATTCAGGTCTATGGACCAACGAGGAGACTGTTGGTACCTGATAAGGTCAGTGAAGTGTAGCAGCTCATCCAGTCTGTGCAACTTTTCCAGAAACTTCTGGTGATTGAGTTCTCCACTAGTCCTGCTACTAGCTGAGCACAAGCAGGGCTCTTCAGTTCCGTTTCCAACTTTAGTTTTCAGGGCTCCATAAATTTCCCATTGGTGCCCCTCATGCCAAGTACCATGTGTGCATCCTCTGTTCGACCCTCACCCCATACTCCCTGTTAGCCTGAATAATTCCCACTTGCAAAATCTTATTATTGTCTCAGCACTGCACCTACCAAGTCCTGTCCTACAGGGCACAAGAAATCTCAAACACTAATTCCCATGTGCACTTGATTTGGATAGTAATCTACCATCTTTGATAACAATAATTCTGTGCATAATTCTGGAGGAAGGATTGGCATATTTAATTATATTCCCTCTGTTATTGTTGTTGCTCAGTAGTTAAGTTGTGTCTGACTCTTTGTGACCCCATGGACTGCAGCATGCTGGGCCTACCTGTTCCTTACCATCTCCCTGAGTTTGTTCAAGTTCATGTCCATTGAATCAGTCAGTGATGCCATCCAGCCATCTCATCCGCTTTCACCCTCTTTCCTTTTGCTTTCAATTTTTCCCTCTACAGGATCACAATTAAATATACTGTTCCCTTTACAGGAAGGGCTTCCTTGGTGGCTCGGATGGTGAAGAATCTGCCTGCAATGCAGGAGACAGGAGTTCGATTTCTGGGTTGGGAAAATCCATGGAGTAGGAAATGGCAACCCACGGACAGAGGAGAATTCCGTGGACAGAGGGGCCTGGCAGGCTACAGTCTATGGAGTCCCAAAGAGTTGGACACAACTGAGCAACAAACACACTAGAGGATGGAAACAGAAGATGCTCAAAAATAAGGCAGGTACTACAACACAAGACAGTTAAGACAGTCATTAGAGTGCAGTTCATAATTATCAACAGTGAGCACATGCTGGGTTAAACAAAATGTGTCCATTTTTCTTAGTCTTTAGAGTCTCTCAATGCAATGGTTCCTGTTTAAGTCATTTCATAGTCCATTCACTAATTATAGGCAGAGAACATACTTTGCATGATTTCAGCTCTTTAAATTTTTTTCTGAAAATTATCTTACAACACAGGATCTGGTTTATTTTGGCAAAGGTTCCATGAGCACTTGAGAAGAATGTATATTTTGTTATTTTGGAGTGGAGTGTTGCATAAATGGGCTTCCCTGGTGACTCAGACCATAAGGAATCTGCCTATAATGCAGGAGGCCTGAGTTCGATCCCTGGGTTTGGAAGATCCCCTGGAGAAGGGAAAAGCCACCTACTTCAGTATTCTGGCCTGGAGAAGCCCATGGAAAGGGGAGCCTGGCAGGCTACAGTGTTCTATAAATGTCAATTAGAACCAGTGTTTACAGTATGATTTAGTTTTGTATACTATACCCTTGCTTGTCTTCTGTCTAAGAGGAAAGTTGAAGTCGCCAGCTATTACTGTACATTTGTCTGTTTCTTTTTTCAGATCAGTTAATTTTTGCTTCATACATTTCCAAACTCGTTTATTTGGTACATATCCGTTTAGGGTTGTGTGTCTTCCTGTGAACTGACCCTCTTATCACTACATATTGCTCTTTTTATCTCTGGTAGTTGTGTTCTCTGTGAAATCTGCTTTGTCCCGTATTACTCTAGCCACTCCAGTTTTCTTCTGAATGTGCGTGCATGCTAAATTGCTCCATCGTGTCTGACTGTTTGCGACCCCATGGACTGTAGCCCACCAGGCTCCTCTACCCGTGGGGATTTTCCACACAAGAATACTGGAGTGGGTTGCCATGCCCTCCTCCAGGGGATCTTCCCAACCCAGGGATCAAACCCGAATCTCTTCTGTCTCCTGCATTGGCAAGCAGGTTCTTTACCACTATTGCTACCTGGGAAGTCCTTTTATTCTGAATAGTGAGATACATACATATATTTCCATCTTTTACTTTTAGGCTACTGAGGTCATTATATTTGAAATGAGTTTCCTGTAACAGTATATAATTAAGTTATTTTTGAAATCTGTTCTGATAACCTGTCTTTTCATTATGTTCAGTCCATTTACATTTTGTGTAATTATTGGTATTTAGCATTTAGGTGAAGGCGATAGCATCCCACTCCAGTACTCTTGCCTAGAAAATCCCATGGACGGAAGAGTCTGGTGGGCTGCAATCCGTGGGGACAGTCGGACACGACTCAGCGACTTCACTTTCACTTTTCACTTTCATGCATTGAAGAAGGAAATGGCAACCCACTCCAGTGTTCTTGCCTGGAGAATCCCAGGGACGGGGCAGCCTTTGGGGCTGCCGTCTATGGGGTCGCACAGAGTAGGACACGACTGAAGCGACTTAGCAGCAGCAGCATTTAGGTATACCATTTTATTATTTGTTTTCTCTTTGTCTCTTTATTTTTAGTTTCTGTACTTTCCCTTTTCTTCTTTGATTTTAGGTTCTTTAAACTTTTTTTATTTTTGATTTTATCTATTGCATTTCTACTATTTTGTATAACTTAAGCTGTTATTGTAGGGATTAAAATATACATACTCAACTTTTTATAGTTTATGTAAAAATCAATATTTTCCACTCTAGGTGATACATTATCACTATACAGGGTACCTTTACCCTCTCTTCTTTATGTTGCCATTGTTGTATTTGTTATAGCAATATACATTGAAATCATACTAGACAATGTTATAACTTTTGTTTTTCACCATCAAAGTTAAGGAACTCAAGAGGAGAAGAATAGTCTATCACATTTACCTAGGTATGTGCTTTTTCTGCTGCTTTTCCTTCACTTTTGATGTTTCAGCTTTCCTTCTGGTGTCATTTCTCATCCTGAAACCACAGAACTGGTGAAAGTGAAGTCTCTTGTGTGTTTTTCACCTAAGAATGTTCTTATTTCATCTTCATTTCTAAAGGATTTTTTTTTTTACTGGACATAGAATTGTGTGTTGACAGTTTTTAAAAAAATGTTCCATTTCCTTCTGGAGAGATCTGTGACTTTTTAAATCATGTTCTCCTATAAGTAAAGTGTTGTTTTTCTCTGGTTGCTTTAAATGTTGCTTTTTCTTCTTTACTTTTCATCAGTTTAATAACGATGTGTCTGGGCATGGATTCTTTGAGTTTATCTTGTTTGGGGTTTCTTGGACTTCTTGTGTCTGTAGGATTATGCCTTTTTACACATTTGGCAGGGTTTTCAGCCATTGTTTCTTCATACATTTTCTATGCACCGTATCCTTTCTAAGACTTCTATGCTAAGATTTTCAGACTATTTAGTATTTTCCCACCAGCTGATGATATTCTGTTCTTTTATACCTTTAATCTTTTTCTCTGTATTTTTCAGATTTTATAATTTCTATTGATTTATACTGAAGTTCACTGACTCTTTCCTCTGTCATCTCCATTCTGCTATTGAGTCCTATCCTGTGATGTTTTTACACTGGTTGTAGTTTTTTTGTTTTTCCATTCTAAGCTTTCCCTTTGGTTCTTCTTTATATCTTTTATTTCTTTTCTGAGGCTTTTAATCTCCTCATTCATTTCAAGAATATTTCCTCTTATGTGTTGGGTACTTTTATAATAGTTGCTTTAAATTCTGTGTCATCTAAGTATTGGCTTCCGTTAAACTCTTTCCTCTGTCATCCCATTCTGCTATTGAGTCCTATCCTGTGATGTTTTTACACTGGTTGTAGTTTTTTTGTTTTTCCATTCTAAGCTTTCCCTTTGGTTCTTCTTTATATCTTTTATTTCTTTTCTGAGGCTTTTAATCTCCTCATTCATTTCAAGAATATTTCCTCTTATGTGTTGGGTACTTTTATAATAGTTGCTTTAAATTCTGTGTCATCTAAGTATTGGCTTCCGTTAGCTGTCTTTTCCCATACAAATTGAGATTTTCCCAATTCTCCGTATGTGTTAATTTTTAATTGTTTCATGAACATTTGGATGATTGTGTTATAAGACTTCAGATTTTGTCTATTTTTTTCTTAAATCAGAGCCTATCAGATTGAGTTCCACCCAGTCTTCCATGGGTTACGGTTCTAAAATAAGTCCTGTTTTCCAAGATTTCAGATATGAGCCTATGTCCACCACCCAGTAACCAGCCTGAAACCTGGGCAATGGTCTATTTTGCAGTTCTCAGGATTTATGGTGTGCTATTTGAGGTCAGATCTATTCTTGTGCATCTCAGGGGTGAGTCCAGAAGTTCACAAACAACTTTACAGTTGCTTTCCCTAGCGCTTCCTTCTCTCTGGTACTTTCCAGTTCCCAGGGGCTTCAACTTTTTGGCCCCTTCGCCAAAAAGCTGGTGCTCTACTTAGCCTGCTCTTCTCCGCATTTCCCACAGCTGCATGTGTGTCCAGGGACAGCAATGGGAGGGCAGAAAGGACAAAAGGCACTGGGAGTTTGCTCCACACTCTTGGGCCCACAGCTCTTCTGATCAAAGGGAAGATCCTTCTCCCTCAGTTTTAGGATCCTTTGAGCTTTCATGCCCCTGGCATGACAGGATGGCTGGGGGTCTGGGGCACAAGAGAATGGAGAAAAGAAAAACAAAACAGGGGATTTCTTCACCACTTCTCAGTACTAGGAGACATGCTACCTGCTCCCTAAGGCAGGACCTGAATGGGACTCTATAGGTGTGTGTGCACACTCAGTCACTTCAGTCATGTCATTTGTGACCCTATGGACTGAAGCCCACCAGGCTCCTCTGTCCCTGGCATTTCCAAGGCAAGAATATTGGAGTGGGTCACTTCCTGACCTAGGGATCAAACCCGTGTCTTCTGTGTCTCCTGCACAGCAATCAGGGTCTTTACCACTGAGTCACTGGGGAAGCCCTCTCTATTGGCACCAATGCCCATCTCTGGGTTTAGAGCTGTACTGAATCTAGGCTGGGGGTGTTCTGGAGGGGGAAAAAATGGTAACTCATCAAGAGTTTGGGGGTATTTCAGATTCTGTCTTTTTATAGTCTCTAAACTACCATTTGCTTTTCAGACAGAGTAGAATGTGCTTCATTCCACATTGCCCCCAAGTTGGAGCCCAACGTGTTTTATCTCATGCACTTACTTACAACTTAAGATCCATAGGCCTCTTCAGCTTCTAAAGAGGTGCCTGGCTTAGTAAGGACTTTTAGTCAAAAGGGACAGACATATCAACAATGACTTGCAAATCAGCATTGTGCATGCTCAAGAGGAGTGGCCAGGACCTTTGGGAGCCCTTAGAGAGCACCTAGGCTAGTTTGGGACCAGGAAAAGCTTCCCAGTGACCAGAGGAAGAATAGTGTTCTCAGCAGATGGAAAGTCACACTCATGAGCCAAAAAAGAATCAGAGCGTGGAAAGTGTCGGTCATGGTGAGTAGTTTTGAATGGCCAGGATTTGAACTTCTCTTGGCTTTTGAGACCATGGCAGAAGAAAATCACATTGTTTCATTAAACAGCATTGGTAGACTATTAAATTCAATGAAACTCTGAGTCTATTGGAAGCTGTCATCTTGATAATATCCATGAGAGAGGCCAGTTCTAAGTCTCCATCGCAGCTCTATACATACACTCTGCTGTATATGCAGACTCTGCTGTGTAGGCATTTCACATTTCAATAAGGAATCCATTCATTTTGTATGCTTGGCAACAAACTCTATGGTGGGTATGTATACCTTTGGATAGCTATTTTAAATTGCTGTTTCACAGATAAAAATTTGGTGAGGGAAAGCAAAATACAAAAATTAAAAATGCAGAAGAACAAAAGGAGCCAAAGGAGAAAATTCCATCTTTTCATTACTATAAACTAGAAGAACAACCACAAGTAACAGATACAATTAGTATAATACATTTCTCTGTGCTTTTTGAAAAATTCATATTTGTTGGAGCTGAGGCTAGAGAAAGGAAATAAATATGATGAAACAGAGGAATTGTGTTAAGAAATAAAAAAGGAACTAAATTCCCAAGGTAGGTAAATCCAGTATGCAATAATACAGATTTAAATCCCCAAGAAAAACATAATACAGTCCTGTGATAAGATATTCAGTGAGTTTGCCACAGAGACTGGGCTGAATCTGACCTCAGGCTTAGAGTTCATTTCACTACCATGTAACAGCAGGATATATTTGGGGGGAGGGCAGAGAAAGGCCCTGTATTCATACTAGAGAGTTGTTTTTTAACACAAGCTATGTCAAACCTAGACAGCGTATTAAAAAGTAGAGACATCACTTTGCTGACAAAAGTCCATCTACTCAAAGCTATGGTTTTCCCAGCAGTCATGTATGGATGTGAGAGCTGGACCATAAAGAAGGCTGAGGGCAGAAGAATTGATGCCCTCAAACTGTGGTGTTGGAGAAGACCCTTGAGTGTCCCTTGGACAGCAAGAAGATCAAACCAGTCAATCCTAAAGGAAATCAACCCTGAATATTCACTGGAAGTGTTAGAGGAAACCCACTAACTGACCAGGCACCATAGTTACCATTTGCATGAGTTGTTTTATGACAGGAGGTCCTGGTAAGGGACATGGAACTAATAAGCTACCACCAACCAGAAGAGTTCAGGAAAAGTCAAAAGGTGACGCCACGTGTCCAGTCACCTCCCAGACTCCTTCTTGCTGGTGTCCATTTTGGCTGAGCAGTGCGTGGGCCACCAGGAAGGACTCTGAATCAGAATGCTTGGCCAAAGACAACCCGGAAACTAATCCCATCATCATAAAACCCAAGACTGCGAGCCAGAGCCACGTGGCAGAGCAGTTCACCTGGGTTTCCTTACCCTGCTGCTCTCTGCCCGGGTGCCCCTTTCCAATAAAATCTCTTGCTTTGTCAGTGTCTCCTCGGACAATTCATTTCTGAGTGTTAGATGAGAGCCCACTTTTGGGCCCTAGAAGGGATCCCCCTTCCTGCAACAAATGGTGACTCTGATGGGGGCTCTTCTTCACTATGACTGACATCCTGACCACTCAGGGTACTCAGGGACCAGCTTGCCTGCTGATGGACCAGACCCAGCAGCCGCGGCTGGTCTCCTCCTGATACATACAACTGGCCAGAATATCCTGACCAGTAAGGAACAAGAGATTTTATTGACCTCCCTCCCTTCCTCTCTCTTTCTTCTCCTTAACCCTTCCTGTCCTTCCCCTTTTTTCTAGCCCTCCAGTCCTGGATGCAAGAATCTGGTTGAAGGGCCTCAGCCTGAGCTGAGGATTGGAGACTAATCACCTCCCCTTGGCAGAGAACTCGAATTCTGGTTCTATTCTGGTTTCTCTTAGGATCGAGTTCCAGTCTTCCCTTCTCTGGTGGCTAAAGTCCCATAATGCCTGGGTTCTGCAGCTGGCAGGAGATGCCTGTAGCACACCTTTGCCCCTCTTTCCTATCTCCTCCCCCTTCTTCTTTCAACCTGACTTCCTTTCCTCACTTTGAAATCTTTGAAGACCTGAGATATTTTCATTTACTCTGTTAGTACTTGGATCTGAAGATCTGTGTCTCTTAGGTTTTCTGAGAGACTGTAATCTTGTATTAAGAGAGGATCTGATTGGGACTGCCAGGTCTATGTGTGTGTTTTATACTCGGTGTTCTGTGTTGTAATTTGCGATGGCCATTTTGCTTTGTGTGGCCACCATTTGGTTTAGACCTGCTGCCATTTTGTTAGAGCTTGATTTTCTGTCCCTGTGCCTTGAGACCAGGGCCCTCAGGAACACTTATCTAGACCATCTCTAACTTCTGAGACTGAGGAAAATGGAAAGCAGGCTTAAAAAATTTTATTGATTCCAACTGTTATTTATAAACTAATAAATTTTACATTGTAATGTCTAATTCATGACTAAGCTTAGAAAATGAAGCTAGATCTTGCATTGTGTCTGTCTGTATATGTGTATGTGTCAGTATGTCTTTGTCTCAGGGTGATATTTTTGAGATTAATTTGTAAATGAGCTCTATTTAATTGGCTTAAAGAAAAGTATGGCATCACTGACTCGATGGACACGAGTCTGAGTGAACTGGAGGCCTGGTGTGCTGCAATTCATGGGGTCGCAAAGAGTCGGACACAACGAGTGACTGAACTGAACTGAACTGAAAGAAAAGTAAGTGCTTACAAATCAAATAATTCTAAATTACACAGTAAGTTCCAGGTCCATGTGAACTGGGAAATATTCAGTATTAAATTAAACCTGGTAACATAGACATGTCTTTAGAACCATCAATAAGTATAATACTTCTGTTGTACCTAGGTTTACTAGAGGTCAAATAAGACTGTATTCTGTTACAAATCTGTCAACAAGAAATGTACCTCATTGTAGAAAATACTTTAAGGAAACTAAGATGTGTTTTCAGTAGAAGAAGGTATGGAAAAAATACTGAAAAGAATTACTGCATGATAAGGATTTTCTAAAACTGGATTACAATTAGTTGGATAAATGGATTTTCTTAGGAATGACACAACCATAGGAAAACTGGTTAGAGCTAACTAGGTCAAAGATGGTAGAGTCATTTTCACTAGACATTAAGCCTCAGTATATACACCCATTGTGACATAACAGCAAGCTAAATGATATACCTATCAGCATTGACTAAATCTAACTAAACTGACTAATTGGTCTAAACCCTTTTGATTGATTTTTTGACAAAACTTCCTAAATCAAATTCTGTTGAAGTTCTTTTGACCTCTAGCTAACTTTGGGATACTTCAGAGGGCCCCTAAAACATCCCAAAGAGAGATATTAAGCTAATTATGCTTATTTGGTTGGTTAAATTACATGGGAAATATTATCAAATGAGTGATAAGTCCTCTCAGGTTATAATGTATGGTAAATATTACTAATATAGACATCCTAAAAATTTTATGGAATTCCTAACATTCTGATATGTCCTGGTATTCTAATGGGAAACCTGATGACTTCACAAATGGTAACAAAAGGACTGAATGAACCAGTGACTATGCTTATCATTTTAACAGTTTCTATCTGAAAAAAATTACAGGTTTGAATCTGTGTTTTCTAGGAGTAGGGAAAACCTTCCCATCAAACTAATTTTGAGAGTAATTTGGTAAACATACACTATAAGCAAATTAAAACAATTATATTTTCTATCTGACTCCACCAGAGACTAGAAACTCTTAGGTTTCCAGTAACTTTGTCAGATGAGTTAGAAAGGTTATTTCACTAACAGGTACTGAAATCTCAAGGAATTTTTGTGAACTTGAAAAGGGAGGAATTCACTCTGTTAGCAAAATCCTCGATAAACTTTTGGCATGACTTTCCCAGCCCTGGAAGGTTTCATTTTAAAAGTTCAGTCTGTGACTCTATAAAAGTTTCAGCAAAGCAAAAAGGTGTATGATCAATTATGGTTATATAAAAGAGGAGACTGAAAAAGTTGGTTTAAAGCTCAACATTCAGAAAACTAAGATTATGGCATCCGTTACTTCATAGCAAATAGATGGGGAAATGGTGGAAACAGTGGCTGACTTTATTTTGGGGGACTCCAAAATCACTGCAAATGGTGATTGCAGCCATGAAATTAAAAGATGCTTACTCCTTGGAAGGAAAGTTATGACCAACCTAGATAGCATATTAAAAAACAGAGACATTATTTTGTCAACAAAGGTCCATCTAGTCAAGGCTATGGTTTTTCCAGTGGTCATGTATGGATGTGAGAGTTGGACTATAAAGAAAGCTGAGCACCAAAGAATTGATGCTTTTGAACTGTGGTGTTGGAGAAGACTCTTGAGAGTCCCTTGGACTGCAAGGAGATCCAATTAGTCCATCCTAGAGGAGATCAGTCCTGAGTGTTCACTGGAAGGCCTGATGCTGAAGCTGAAACTCCAATACTTTGGCCATCTGATGCGAAGAGCTGACTCACTGGAAAAGACCCTGATGCTGGGAAAGATTAGGGGCAGGAGAAGGAGATGACAGAGGATGAGATGGATGGATGGCATCACATACTCAACGGACGTGGGGTTGGGTGGATTCTGGGAGTTGGTGATGGACAGGTTGACCTGGTGTGCTGCGGTTCATGAGGTTGCGAAGAGTTGGACATGATCGAGTGACTGAACTGAACTGAACTGAAATCATCAGGCCAAGTTTATTGAGATCAGACCTATATCCCAAACAAGTCTTACTTTGGTTATATTTGGTAAAAATGACAGTGATTTTAGGGAGAAAAAGATGTTTCAATGAATGTTAAATCCCAGTTTGTTAATGGAGGTTTCTATCTAGCAAGACTCATTTCCTGGATAGTTCTTTGCTGTTATGTGATATTAATGTAAAATTTAATTGAATTCTTAAAGAACACCCTAAGTTTGTTTCTGAAGCTTATCAGTAATCTATCTTTGGATAAAGATCAAATGCCTCATGACCTGCAACCAAGACTGGAAAAAGACACTATTTAAGGAACTGTCTCCAACCTAGATGGAAGGACCTTTTTATCAAGTACTCTTAACTGACTCATGCACAGTGAAACTAAAGGGAAACTGACTCATAGATTAATTCCAACTTCCAAAGGCCCCTACACTGGACTGGTCTATAGGAAGGACAGCTGACCTGATCTCACCTTAAAATGGTGCTCAAACAGAGGAGAAATTGCATTACACCAGGATGAGAAGAATCTGACATGAGAGGTAGACAGCTTGCCCAAGATGCTGGACCTGATGTGTATGATCACTTATAATGTTTTCTTGACTTCTTAGATCTCTGAATATAAATCAAATGCTTGTCTGTCATAGGCCTGATCCTATGCTAGTTTTAGAAATCAATCCAGTTGTTGGGTCTGTGGCCAGTTACCTGTGTCTAGTTCAGAGTTACCTTGGTAAATGTCTCTACTACAAGGCTCTAACTGGTTGGCCCTGAGAAAATTTACTTTAAAATATATATTTATCATCATATTCAGGTCATTATTGATATTACTAGATGGGATCCCCTCACCTGATGCCTGTTGTGGCCCTGGTCGTAAATTTGAGTTTTCTTCTAGTACTCAAACTCAATCAGAGCAACAGGCAAAGTTTCAGCAAAGGAAATAATTTCCCACAGTTATGGGATAGATTTATATAAACACCAGGCTATAGTAATTTAAAATCTCCTCTATGTTGGAAACAATTAAATCATAATAAGGATAATCAGTCTAATAACACTAGGTAACTGGGCTATGTGCCTTATAGACAGTGCCAATATATAATTTCCCTGGACGATAAAGATTTGTACAGAATAGACTAAGTCAGATGACCTGGGATATACTGGGCTACATCTAATGGAAGTTCTTAGCTTAAGTCTTACTTACAACTTTACTAATACTGTTGGCTATGTTATTTGTATTTTGCCTGTTTTACAAAATTGCTGTTTCTTACACTGCCAAATGTGTGACTGAGGCCTCTGATAAAATAATATATAGTTCAATATGAGACCAATGAGGGTAGCAGTGTAACTCCAGATACGGGAAGAAACAAGAAGAAGGAATGTTTTCCTGGACCGAGAAGCTAGTAAGACAGGTGGTCCAAAGAATTTTGGGTACTGGGTACTATTTTATGGCCTAGTCCAGTAATAGCACATTGAGTGGCCTGTCAACAAAATCTTTGCCTGACCTGAGAATGAACATTCTCAGCACTGTGGGATGAAATGGTCATGAAATGAGCCCACACCCCCTGCCTCAAAATCATGGTCAAATTTATGACCAAGAAGGGGCCCTGTCAGCTGAAAAGTAACACTTGCCATCTACGTCTACAAAGACTAAATCACGGCTGCTGCAGCAGGAACGAGGCACCTGTACTCTGGGAAAAACTGGCAGAACAGGCCTTCAGATAGTTAGATCTTTTCAGGAGATGATTTTATGAGTCCCAATTCTTGCATCTTCTCAAACCTAGAAAAACACTGACATTGTTAATGGTGACATCTGCTTTGGCTATTAAAAAGAATTTTACAATTAAAACTCAAAAGAGTAACTATGGTTCAGACATCCAAGGAAATAACTAGGTGATACTATGGATGTAATTTCAGACTAGACCTTGTATCGCTAAACACTTGAGTTTTCTGAGTTGTGTCAGGCTTGGATGCCATTTTCAAAACAATGTCCGCTGGCAGCTGGTGACTGCAACCTTGCTTTTTATAAAACTAGGCAACTGGCTGCGTGGCTACAAGTCTCCCCGAAGTGCCAGGTCCAGACAGAGTTTCAGGACTATTCCTCTGAAAAGAAATGAGATTTATTTTGTCTATTAAAATTCCGGTTGTCATTCATCCAACTACTTCTAATTGGGTCTGTTACACCAAAATGGCAGACCAAGAGATTGAGATTTTAATCATACAAGATTTAGATCTAGGGCTTGGCACTCAGACATACTTCCAATTCAGTGTCTATTCTCTAAGCTGAGCCAGTCCTAGGCCCCATTTTGGCAGGAAGTTATCACAGTCATAGTTGCCCAGTTCCCTGAATTAAAAATCTGCAGGACTCTGTGGGGCTCTGGAGTACAGATCTGTTCTGGGTTCTCCATTTCTTGTCTGTTGGATATAGGCTTCATTCAGCCTCCTTGACCTTCCCTGAGTTCCAAAGGGTAGATTCAAACAATTGTTAATCAGGGAAGGGAGAGGATACAGAAACAGAGGAGGAACAATCAGATGGTGGTACAGCCTTGAGACAGGGTCCTGGTTCCCACTCAAAGAAATACGCATAATGATGTCTTTGAGTTCTACAGAACTGGGGCCCCCACCCAGGTGGAGGTAACTTCAGAATGAGCACAACATTCCTGGAGCATAGCTCTGATGCCTCACCACCAACCATTAATCAGGGAAGGGAGAGGATACAGAAACAGAGGAGGAACAATCAGATGGTGGTACAGCCTTGAGACAGGGTCCTGGTTCCCACTCAAAGAAATACGCATAATGATGTCTTTGAGTTCTACAGAACTGGGGCCCCCACCCAGGTGGAGGTAACTTCAGAATGAGCACAACATTCCTGGAGCATAGCTCTGATGCCTCACCACCAACCAATCAGAAGAAAGTCACACACCCTGCAACCCTCACCCCAAATGTTTCCTTCTGTTTCTGGGGCCCAGCAATGACCATCCTTTTAGGCCTCCTGTTTGGCCTGTCCATTTCATCTCTGACAGGGGCCAACACTTTCAAGCTAAACTGCTGTTCTTACAAGGGTGAATGCTGGTTTCAGGCACAGAATACCTCAACTTAGATCAGGTAGAGAGAGACTTCTGCTCTGCTAGGCTGGCTTAAGCTCAAGCATAGCAGGAAGAAATTACAGAAGAAAGAGACCTCTGTCCCAATTCCCAAGAAGTATCTTTAGCATGAAGTCTCTCGGGGGGACTTGTTAGGGGGAACACACTGACTGAAGCCATTCACCCTAACCAGGCACCACAGTTACCATCTGCATGAGTTATTATATGACAGGAGGTCCTGGTAAGGAACATGGAACTAATAAGCCACCACCAACCAGAAGAGTTCAAAAAGGTCAAAAGATGACACCACATATCCGACCACCTCCCAGAATACTTGCTGGCGTCCATCTTGACTGAGTAATGCGTATGCCACCAGGAAGGGCTCTGAATCAGAACAATTGGCCAAAGACAACCCGGATATTCATCCCATAAAACCTGAGACTGTGAGCGACATGGCAAAGCAGTTCCCCTAGGTTCCCTTACCCTACTGCTCTCCACTGGGGTTCTCCTTTCCAATAAAATCTCTTGCTTTGTCAGCACATGTGTCTCCTCGGATGATTCATTTCTGAGTGTTAGACAGAGCCCACTTTTGGGCCCTGGAAGGGGTCCCCCTTCCTGCAACAAAAGGATTGACACTGAAGTTGAAGTTCTAATACTTTGGCCACCTGATGTGAAGAGCCAACTCATTGCAAAAGATCCTGATGCTGGGAAAGATTGAGGGCAGGAGGAGAAGGGGACAACAGAGGATGAGATGGTTGGATGGCATCAGTGACTCAATGCACATGAGTTTGAGCAAAGTCCGGAAAATAGTGAAGGACAGGGAAGCCTGGCATGCTGCAGTTATGGGGTCGCAAAGAGTCAGACACGACTTAGCAACTGAACAACAACAAAAAAGACAATAAAGAGATAGTTCATTTAATTTATCTTAGGAAAGCATTTGCTGTCTCTTGCATTACCGTCTGCTTGAAAATGAATATAGGGAAAGAGAACACATTGGGAAACTTTCATTTAGCTACTCAACAAACTTTTACTGAGCATCTACTACACACCAAGCCTGCACTAAGCTCCACCGTATGTGAAGGCCTGAACTGTGTGCTCCAAATTCATTTTACAGCCTCAATATTCAATGTGTCAGAATGTGACTCTTTAAAGAGGTAAATAAGGTTAAATGAGGTCATTCAGGTGGGCCCTGATCCAATCTGATTGGTTCTTTAAAAGAAGAGGAGATTTGGACACACAGAGAGACACTAGGAGCATGCACATATGGAGGAAAGAGCATGTGAGGGCACAGCAAGAAGATGCCATCTGCAAGCCAAGGAGAGAGCCCCCCCAAACCAGCCCTGCCAACACCTTGATCTTGGACTTCCAGCCTCCATTTGTGAGAAGGTTCTGTTGTTTAAGCCACCCGATTTGTGGTACTTTTGGAAAAGGAAATGGCAACCCACTCTGGTACTCTTACCTGGAAAATCCCATGGACGGAGGAGCCTGGTAGGCTACAACCATGGGGTCGCGAAGAGTTGGACACGACTGAGCAACTAATACAGGTGGGAGATGCATAGAGGTTACAGGATCAAGAGGAAGCTGGCCCTGAGACAAAAGGTCACAATACCTAGAATATAGAGCAGGGTGATGACCAAGCCTGTGGGCCCATAAACAGAGCACAGAGGGAGAAAAAACATGATTCCAGGAAATAACTAAGAGAATCAAAGAATAAACTCAACTTCAAAACTGTCAACACCACTCCTCCTCTAGAAACTGGATCCATCCTGGGCTTGGTCAGACTAAAAAATGCCATCTGAATTTGGAACTGTCCCCTTGCTGACATAAGTCTCCCAGTCAAGGGGTTTGAGATCCTCTTGCCTTCCAGGTGTAAACCATCCCCAAGCAAGTACTGCAAAAAGTGCTAACAGTTTCTATCCCTCCCCCTCCCCAGCCTTGAACTTTCTCATGGTGGTGCCAGTAAACAAGTTGATCTGCATGATCAATAATCTGACTGACCCCAGAACATAGAGCACAAATTCAGTAAAATGAAAATCATGAATAAAATACGAGAGCTAGGAAGTACACCCTCAAGAATATTATGTACTGGGAGAATATTGGCAATTGAATATTAGGAATTCCAAAAAAGGAGAGAAAAATAATATGGAGAAGCAAACTTGAAAAACAATTAGAAAACAATTAAATAAAGACCAACTTTTGGACCAGAATGTAAGTAAACTGTAAGTACCAACTAAGAAAGATAAATAAAAATCACTTGAAAAGCAAAACAAAAGAAAGAAAGAATCAAACTTGGGCAAAATCTGGTAAATTCCCAAACTCCAACTACTAGAGGACAAAAATAAATTATTAACATAAGGGCTGCTATGATGCTAAAGCTGAAATTCCAATACTTTGGCCACCTGATGCGAAGAGGTGACTCACTGGAAAAAACCCTGATGCTGGGAAAGATTGAGGACAGGAGGAGAAGGGATGAAATGGTTGGATGGCATCATCAACTCAATGGATATGAGTCTGAGCAAATTCTGGGAGACAGTGAAGGACAGGGATGCCCGGCATGCTGCAGCCAATCGGGTCCCAAAGAGTCAGAAACGACTTAGTGACTAAACACATAGGGAAGGGAATTTGAATGGTACTGGATCTGCCTGGAAGCAGTTGGAGCCCCAGATAGTGGAGCCAGGCTTACAGCTTTTGAGAGATAAGACTGATCCAGGAATCCTCTGCCGGCTAATATCACACATACAGGAAGCCAAGAAAAGAGACTGTGCACTTTGCAAGAACTTAACAAATTTCTACCCATGTCTCATTTTTCAGAAAAGATTACGAGGACTCGGGATTAGGGAAAATCAAATTATCAAAAAAGATACACAGGTGAGCTTCTGATTACCAGTGAAGATGGGGGGCAAAATGGATAGAAGAGCTAAAGAGAAAAGAAACAAAAAAACTTGATTCATCCAGGAAAAATAAGGAAAGTAAAAGTACACAGGAAGCTTTAGCATATGGTTTAAAAAAACAAAGAGAGAGATAAGATGAAAAATAAGACCAAAGATATCAGACATCTTAATAAATGTGACTAAATCCTCCACTAAATGAAAAATATTCTGAAATAGTTTTTGAAGATAATTTTGTTTACCTGTTTACCATTGCTTCTTGGCTTACTGATTCTTTGCTGCTGTGTGAGCTTTTCTCTGTTCGAGGCCCCCAGGCTCTAGAGCACAGGGTCAAGAGTTGTGGTGCTCAGGTTTTCAGGTGCTCCACAGCACGTGGGATCTTCCTGGATCAAGGATTGAACCTGGGTCTCCTGCATTGGCAGGCAGAGTCTTCACCACTGAGCTACCAGGGAGGCCCTGAAATAGTTTTAAAGCACTATTTGTTATATGCTGTTAATGAGAAACAGCCAAACAATATTTCAAGAAAACTTGAAAAGAAAGAGATGGGAAAATATACCAGTCAAGACTAAACAAAAGATGGAGACAACCTGAAGGTCAGATAAAGTGGAATTTAAGCCCAACAGCTGTAAATAGGACAAAAAGCAATGTTTTATAATGATAATAGGTATAACTGAGAATGTTATAAGCCATTATATATTCTTTATGACATTATTTCTAAATATATAGGGCAAAACTCCCCCCTCCCCTCAAAAATAGTAGGATATTTTAATGGCTCTCTTCAAAATTACCAGATCAAGTTGTCAAAGTGAAGACATGGAGACCAGTAAGCTGCATGTCATCTGCAGAGAAGTTCAGACTAAATTTAGAAACATTCTTATAAATGATTTGACAAAAACGGCTGATGAGTGTATTAGTTCAGGCTGCTACAACAGACTGGGCAGCTTAAACAACAAGCATTCATCCCTCTGTGCTCTGGAGGCTGAAGTACAAGATCAGAGGGCCAGACGGTCAGGCTCTTAGTAAGAGCTGATTTCTCGTTGTAGGAGGGAGAGAAAGAGGCTGGGGTTATAGCAGGGGAGGAATAGAGAGAGAAGCCTTTTGTCTGTTATAAAGGCACTAACGCTGTTCATGAAGGCTCCATCCTCATGACCTAATCACCTCCCAAACCCCCCTCCCCAGCCCTCCCCGGCCAATTAATAGCATCACACTGGAGATGAGGGCTTCAACATATGAACTTTGAGGGGATGCAGACATTCAGTCCATAACAATTAGGCCACAAAGGAAAAGGTAAAAATAGATAAAAACATCCTGTTCAGTGTGGAAGACCGAAATGATAAGAAAGGATGACCTGCTCCAAATGGATGGAAATACAACTGTATTTTATTACATAGCTGAGCTCAAAATCGAACAGAGACCGGAACAAAAGGGAGGTGACATAGAGCAGTGAGCAGTAGCTAAAATATTAAAGCAGTCCAAGGCCTTACAGAGTCAAACATCAGTCTGGACATCTGGGCTGGAATTGGGGGCCCATGCTGGAGAGTCAGGCTAGATGGGGAGCCAGAGGAGCCACCGGCTTGGAGCCACAAGTTACCAAGAGTGATCTGTCCCCAGAGACCAAACTATTAATAGAAGAACTCTCTACCCATGGATCCTGGAAGCTTATCTCAGGCCCAGACCAGGCCATGGCTGGAAAAAGAATGACCTATGAGTAACTGGAATAAATGAATATATGACAAAGTTTCCTCCCATCCATGAGATCAGAACTGTCCCCACACTCATTATCGGGGTGCAGGAGCAAGACTACTTCTTGGTGCCTAAATCTTTTACCTAATTATCAACTTCAGTGTGTCTATGTGTCCTGCTTCTTCACCCAAGGACATAGTTGTTGGAGAAGGTGACACCACACTGTAACAAGTTCTTTCATCATTACTCCTCGCCCTGCTCTGCTAGCTGGAGCTCATGTGCATTCTTCAGGAGATGGTATCTAAAGATGCCCCCACTCCTGCCATTTCTGTGCTTGGCATCTCACGTTTCGGAAACTCTCAGGAGGCAGGGCTTTGGGGATAGAAGAGCTGGGGGCTGCAGAGTATATTCTTTGAACCTCAGTTTCCTCATTTGAAAATGGGAATGATAAGAGCTATTTTCAAAGATTATCATGAGAATCAAATGAGATATGTAGAATAAATATAATAAATGAATGCTATCATTATTATTTAGATATAAATAGATTCCTTGATTTGAAGTAAAAATTGCCCCCGATGATTTATTTTTGGTTTACATAGCTTGTTAAAATTCTTTTTTACTGCCAAATTTTATTCCATTGTATGGGTGTATCACATGATATTTATTCATTCATCAGTTGAAGGACATTTGGGTTGTTTCTACTTTTGGGGTTATTTTGACTAATGCTGCTATGAACATTTGTGTACAAGTTTCTGTGTGGACATAAGTTTGTCAGTTCTCTTGGGTAGATTCCTACAAATAGGGTTGCTGAGTTATATGTATGTATGTATATGGAGAAGGAAATGGCAACCCACTCTAGTGTTCTTGTCTGGAGAATCCCAGGGACGGGGAAGCCTGGTGGACTGCTGTCCATGGGGTCACACAGAGTCGGACACGACTGAAACGACTTAGCAGCAGCATGTATATGGTATGGGGCTTCCCTCATTGCTCAGTTGGTAAAGAATCTACCTGCAGTACAGGAGACCCCGGTTCAATTCCTGGGTTGGGAAGATCCTCTGGAGAAGGGAAAGGCTACCCACTCCAGTACTGTGGCCTGGAGAATTCTATGGACTATGGCTAATTTTTGAGGAACTGCCAGACTCTTTTCCAAAGCAGCTGCAGCAGCTTAAATTCCCACCAGCAGTGTATGAGGGTTCCAATTTCTCCATGTCAGTAGGATACTTTAACCAAGGCACAGCTGAACTACAGAAAAATGGGATCTTCAGCATCCCCAACTCTTTCCTGGAGAGCATCACAAGTTGAAAAGGACCTGCTTCCCTTTTATTTGTGTAAATTGAAGCAGAAACAGTAAAGTTTGATCAAAGTCTTCCTCCTAAATTGTACAGATTCCAGGCAAGGCAAGCACCCTCCTCTGTGATTCCATTTTCTCTCCCAGAAATGAAGACAGAGGCAGAAGCAGCTCATTAAAGTACCTGTTTAGTCCAACACAGTAGAAAATATGGTAAGAAAACAGTAGAAAACACATAGGAAACAGTAAGAAATGCAGGTTCAAACTTGAGATTAGAACATGTTAACAAGGCTTCCTGTGACATACAGCCAGATCTTCTGCAAGTCTGCTTGAGCAACGAAGGAAGCTTCTTGGTTCCAAGGAGAGAGGATTTTCTTATTCCCCTTCTAGGACTAAGAAAGCAAATGCCAGGGAAGTAAGCTGGAGAGACAAGGTGGCTATAACCGAAGGGTGGTAGCAAAATGCCTAGTTAAGCAATGTCTTCAACTGGTTTCACTAGAAAGAAAAGCAAAAGGAATAGCAGGTCCAGACTTCTCTTAGCCAAAAAGAAACCAAAACAAAACCAACCCTTCATGCTCTAAACACTGTGCATCTTGGAGACTATCATCAACCAAGGAAGAAATGGACTTTGTACATGATGCATGGGGTCAGCCATACTTTGAACCTTATCTCCACTTGCATTGAACTGAAAGGGTTCATACAGAGAATTCTTTTGAGTGTAAAATGTAATTCTGTTGGTCACAGGCAAAAAAACATCACAGTACAGAATGACTAATCGGATGCTACACTTTTTTTCTGCAATCAACTACAGGAGGGAAAAAAAAAAGACACAATGGAGTATTCTTTGATGCGTTCCTTCCTCTGTGCAGTTCAAAACACAAGGTGGTAGAATAATAAAATTACAGATGCCATAATGGAAAAAGACATTTGACTATCATGAAGCTGTATTATTCCATCGAAGAAAGAAAATAGGGGGCCAGAGAGCCTGTGCCTCTCCCTTTCAAATCCAAACTGTAATCAAAAGCAAACAGGTTTAAAAACACAACAGAGATAAAGCTGGAATTTGCAGCTGTGAAGAGGGATGTCCTTGGGGGTGAAAGAGCCCCCCCACAACGGGTGTGCAGAAGCGTGGCGTCTTGTTTTCTTCGAGACACAACTATGAGAGGCTTGGACTCCAAACACTCCACAGTTGGGACCCGCCATGTGACAGGGCATCTGAGCCTTGGACCGGGGTCAGGTGAGCAGCCCTATCGTGGCGGGGAAGGAGGGTGTGGGGTCACTGAATCCTGTGTGACACTCAGCCCTGCAGGTCCGAAGCCCTTAGGAGCTGTGTGTTATCTTCTAAGGCCTGAAAGGGTGGGTCAGTGTCTCCTTGAGAGAGGGAGAAGGCTGCTTTCTTTTTTTAATTTTCTTTACTTTTTATTTCAGTTGGAGGATAATTACTCTACAATATTATGATGATCTTTGCCATACATGCATGTTCTCTCTCCTGATCCCTCCCCCATCTCCCTCCCTGTCCATTCCTCCAGGCTGCCAGAGAGCACCGCCTCTGGGTTCCCCATGTCACACATCAGACTCCCACTCAGAGAGGCCTTGGTTCAGCTCAGTGGCTCAGTCGTGTCCGACTCTCTGCGACCTCGTGGTCTGCAGCACGCCAGGCCTTCCTGTCCATCACCAGCTCCTAGAATTTACTCAAACTCATGTCCATTGAGTCGGTGATCCATCCAACGATCTCATTCTCTGTCGCCCCCTTCTTCTTCCGCCCTCAATCTTTCCCAGCATCACAGTCTTTTCAAATGAGTCAGTTATTCGCATCAGGTGGCCAAAGTATTGGAGTTTCAGCTTCAACGTCAGTCCTTCCAGTGAATATTCAGAACTGATTTCCTTTAGGATGGACTGGTTGGATCTCCTTGCAATCCAAGGGACTCTCGAGAGTCTTCTCCAACACCACAGTTCAAAAGCATCAATTCTTCGGCACTCAGCTTTCTTTATAGTCAAACTCTCACATTCATAAGTGACCACTGAAAAAACCATAGCTTTGACTAGACGGACCTTTGTTGACAAAGTAGTGTCTCTGCTTGTTAATACGCTGTCTAGGTTGGCCATTGCTTTTCTTAAGGAGCAAGTGTCTTTTAACTTCATGGCTGCAGTCACCACCTGCAGTGATTTTGGAACCCAAGAAAATAGAGGTGTAGAAAGTGAAAATGAACGTGTTAACCGCTCAGTTCCGTCCACTCTTGTGACCCCATGGACTACAGCCCGCCAGGCTCCTCTGTCCATGGCTGCAGAGGCCAAGCTAGAGAGTAGGATTTCCAGGGGAGGTTAAGGTCCTCGTGTGAATGTGGGGAAGGTGGCTGCCACCCGCTGGGGTGAGGGGGGAGAGCAGAGGGTGGCCAGGAGCCATGCCTCTGTCTCCTCCAGGCATGATACTGGAGTAGGTGGCCACTCCCTTCTCCAGGGATCTTCCCGACCCAAGGATGGAGCCAGGTCTCTTGCATTGCAGGAAGATTCTTCACTGTCTGAGCCACCAGGGAAGCCTGCTGGCTATTTCCTGAGAGAGGCCTAGAAGGAGATGTCAGTGCCACACGAAGTGGGCTCTGGGTTTGCCTGTGTCTGTGCCTCGGGGCAGGGCAGGCAGGGACCTTCCTCGGACACCCTGCCCCTTGGGTCACCTGTGTAATTTGTAGGATGTTTAAGCCTCTCGGGACTGACCTCCTTCCCTCCTGCCCTCACCCTGGAAGCTGCTGGCACAGCCTGAGTTATTTCTTCCTCGGCTCACCTGTTCCCTCCTAGACCCTCAATGGCTTCCCTACAGAGCTCTGCCGTGACCCTGCCCCCACGCCAGCCCCACTCTGTTTAAAGGGGCCTTTCCTTGGCCCC
>SJYC01034497.1:0-24726 GCA_006408675.1 Madoqua kirkii
CTCCAGTACTGTGGCCTGGAGAATTCTATGGACTATGGCTAATTTTTGAGGAACTGCCAGACTCTTTTCCAAAGCAGCTGCAGCAGCTTAAATTCCCACCAGCAGTGTATGAGGGTTCCAATTTCTCCATGTCAGTAGGATACTTTAACCAAGGCACAGCTGAACTACAGAAAAATGGGATCTTCAGCATCCCCAACTCTTTCCTGGAGAGCATCACAAGTTGAAAAGGACCTGCTTCCCTTTTATTTGTGTAAATTGAAGCAGAAACAGTAAAGTTTGATCAAAGTCTTCCTCCTAAATTGTACAGATTCCAGGCAAGGCAAGCACCCTCCTCTGTGATTCCATTTTCTCTCCCAGAAATGAAGACAGAGGCAGAAGCAGCTCATTAAAGTACCTGTTTAGTCCAACACAGTAGAAAATATGGTAAGAAAACAGTAGAAAACACATAGGAAACAGTAAGAAATGCAGGTTCAAACTTGAGATTAGAACATGTTAACAAGGCTTCCTGTGACATACAGCCAGATCTTCTGCAAGTCTGCTTGAGCAACGAAGGAAGCTTCTTGGTTCCAAGGAGAGAGGATTTTCTTATTCCCCTTCTAGGACTAAGAAAGCAAATGCCAGGGAAGTAAGCTGGAGAGACAAGGTGGCTATAACCGAAGGGTGGTAGCAAAATGCCTAGTTAAGCAATGTCTTCAACTGGTTTCACTAGAAAGAAAAGCAAAAGGAATAGCAGGTCCAGACTTCTCTTAGCCAAAAAGAAACCAAAACAAAACCAACCCTTCATGCTCTAAACACTGTGCATCTTGGAGACTATCATCAACCAAGGAAGAAATGGACTTTGTACATGATGCATGGGGTCAGCCATACTTTGAACCTTATCTCCACTTGCATTGAACTGAAAGGGTTCATACAGAGAATTCTTTTGAGTGTAAAATGTAATTCTGTTGGTCACAGGCAAAAAAACATCACAGTACAGAATGACTAATCGGATGCTACACTTTTTTTCTGCAATCAACTACAGGAGGGAAAAAAAAAAGACACAATGGAGTATTCTTTGATGCGTTCCTTCCTCTGTGCAGTTCAAAACACAAGGTGGTAGAATAATAAAATTACAGATGCCATAATGGAAAAAGACATTTGACTATCATGAAGCTGTATTATTCCATCGAAGAAAGAAAATAGGGGGCCAGAGAGCCTGTGCCTCTCCCTTTCAAATCCAAACTGTAATCAAAAGCAAACAGGTTTAAAAACACAACAGAGATAAAGCTGGAATTTGCAGCTGTGAAGAGGGATGTCCTTGGGGGTGAAAGAGCCCCCCCACAACGGGTGTGCAGAAGCGTGGCGTCTTGTTTTCTTCGAGACACAACTATGAGAGGCTTGGACTCCAAACACTCCACAGTTGGGACCCGCCATGTGACAGGGCATCTGAGCCTTGGACCGGGGTCAGGTGAGCAGCCCTATCGTGGCGGGGAAGGAGGGTGTGGGGTCACTGAATCCTGTGTGACACTCAGCCCTGCAGGTCCGAAGCCCTTAGGAGCTGTGTGTTATCTTCTAAGGCCTGAAAGGGTGGGTCAGTGTCTCCTTGAGAGAGGGAGAAGGCTGCTTTCTTTTTTTAATTTTCTTTACTTTTTATTTCAGTTGGAGGATAATTACTCTACAATATTATGATGATCTTTGCCATACATGCATGTTCTCTCTCCTGATCCCTCCCCCATCTCCCTCCCTGTCCATTCCTCCAGGCTGCCAGAGAGCACCGCCTCTGGGTTCCCCATGTCACACATCAGACTCCCACTCAGAGAGGCCTTGGTTCAGCTCAGTGGCTCAGTCGTGTCCGACTCTCTGCGACCTCGTGGTCTGCAGCACGCCAGGCCTTCCTGTCCATCACCAGCTCCTAGAATTTACTCAAACTCATGTCCATTGAGTCGGTGATCCATCCAACGATCTCATTCTCTGTCGCCCCCTTCTTCTTCCACCCTCAATCTTTCCCAGCATCACAGTCTTTTCAAATGAGTCAGTTATTCGCATCAGGTGGCCAAAGTATTGGAGTTTCAGCTTCAACGTCAGTCCTTCCAGTGAATATTCAGAACTGATTTCCTTTAGGATGGACTGGTTGGATCTCCTTGCAATCCAAGGGACTCTCGAGAGTCTTCTCCAACACCACAGTTCAAAAGCATCAATTCTTCGGCACTCAGCTTTCTTTATAGTCAAACTCTCACATTCATAAGTGACCACTGAAAAAACCATAGCTTTGACTAGACGGACCTTTGTTGACAAAGTAGTGTCTCTGCTTGTTAATACGCTGTCTAGGTTGGCCATTGCTTTTCTTAAGGAGCAAGTGTCTTTTAACTTCATGGCTGCAGTCACCACCTGCAGTGATTTTGGAACCCAAGAAAATAGAGGTGTAGAAAGTGAAAATGAACGTGTTAACCGCTCAGTTCCGTCCACTCTTGTGACCCCATGGACTACAGCCCGCCAGGCTCCTCTGTCCATGGCTGCAGAGGCCAAGCTAGAGAGTAGGATTTCCAGGGGAGGTTAAGGTCCTCGTGTGAATGTGGGGAAGGTGGCTGCCACCCGCTGGGGTGAGGGGGGAGAGCAGAGGGTGGCCAGGAGCCATGCCTCTGTCTCCTCCAGGCATGATACTGGAGTAGGTGGCCACTCCCTTCTCCAGGGATCTTCCCGACCCAAGGATGGAGCCAGGTCTCTTGCATTGCAGGAAGATTCTTCACTGTCTGAGCCACCAGGGAAGCCTGCTGGCTATTTCCTGAGAGAGGCCTAGAAGGAGATGTCAGTGCCACACGAAGTGGGCTCTGGGTTTGCCTGTGTCTGTGCCTCGGGGCAGGGCAGGCAGGGACCTTCCTCGGACACCCTGCCCCTTGGGTCACCTGTGTAATTTGTAGGATGTTTAAGCCTCTCGGGACTGACCTCCTTCCCTCCTGCCCTCGCCCTGGAAGCTGCTGGCACAGCCTGAGTTATTTCTTCCTCGGCTCACCTGTTCCCTCCTAGACCCTCAATGGCTTCCCTACAGAGCTCTGCCGTGACCCTGCCCCCACGCCAGCCCCACTCTGTTTAAAGGGGCCTTTCCTTGGCCCCACCCCCACCTCCCGCCCACGGAGGTCACTCTCTGGCCATGGCCGAGGCCTGGCCCTCCTCCAGCCCAGTCCCCTCCAGCATCCCAGGACCAGTCTCTGGTCACCACTGCCAGGCTCTGTCACCATCAGGGAGGAGCCGTCACGGGTAGCTTCTTTGGCTCCTGGACACTCTTTGCCTTAACCCCTCACCCCAGTGAGTGGCAGCCACCTTCTCCCACATCAGGACCTTAACTTCCCCTGAACCCCTCTGCCTCTGAAATCTTATTCTCCAGTTTGGCCTCTGCATCCACCAGGGTTCTCACTCCAGGATCTTAATCGTCCTGTCACGGGGAATTCCCTCCTTTTGATTCTAGCAGAACCAACTTCACCAACACTCAATCCTACAGACCTCGTTCTCAGCTAACCTCAGTTAAGGCTGGAAAAAATCCAGTCATCTTTTGCTCATCATCAATAACACAAGAACTGACGGATCCTTCTCCTTCCAAGAACAACCAGAGAAACCTCTATTCAGAGAGAATCAGCGTTATGCTTTTAAATTTGTTCTTCTAGCGGGACTTCTTCTCTTTCCTCTCAAAGTATTCATCTTCAAAAAGCGAAGCCTGTGATTCCCATAAAGACGTAAAAAGAACATGTGTCGAAGATTTATTTAACTTGTGAAAATGAGCCAATCAGTAGAACAGGAAAGATGGTGCAAAGGTCATTGGTGGAATTTCCTGACCTTTAAAAACAAAACAGAATGTCAGAAGGATAGCTAGATCTTTTGATAGATACTCTACCAACTGGTGAATGCCCTAGATGAAAATAAAACCATAACCTTTGTGGTTTTCATTTCTAAGGGACAGAAATTGACAAGTTAACACGTCCCGCTACTGTGTCTGGGTTTCTCAACTAGTAAATAGTGACAGAAGACACAGATAAATTCCTTCAAGAATTAAGTGATCCCTGGGTGAGCCTGTCCAACAATGCCCCTCGTTGACACGGGGAGGGCATGCCCTCTTGCCTTATTTCTGAGTGTTGGATAATTTTTCTTGACCATGTCTAAAAGAAATTCTGAACTAGTTATCTCAAAATCTTCACATTTACTCCTTCTCAAACATAAGAAAAGAAAAAAAAAAAATCCTAAGTGCATCACTCACACTCCATTGGGCTCTTGATGACCAAACAATGGTTGTCACTTGGTGGAGTTTTCGACAGCGTGGCTCAGCAGGGGACTGGCATGCTGGCAGCACCGGCATCACACAGATGGCCAGCAGCTCCCCCAAGGCCAGTCCTGGCCAAGAGCAGACACTGTGCGTGCAGCTTGTTCAGGAATGGACTTGGTAAGCGTATACTTTCATGGAGGCATCATAGGATTGGAACTTCAAGGAACCTTTTGGAAAGTCTCCCGCAGATTTTCGAGGATGGATAATGTTTCCTATATTTAGTTCTCCCGGGACTGAGCGAGCCCACAGTCAGGTCAGCCCAGGCCAGGCTCTCAACAGCCTCCCTAGCGAGGATCTCTTCTTCAGACTCTCAACCAATTCCAGGCCATTTCTTCTTCTGCCCTCTGTGCAAATGATTTAGAATTGATCAGTGGCTTCATCTAAAACCTCTTCATTTACTTAAGCTTTTTAAGCCTCAATTTCTTTTATGCTAAATAATCCAAACTGTTATGGTCTTCTTAATTCTGTTATTAGCTGTGCTTTGCTGAGCCCTCTTGGGTCTCTCCTAAGACCTGGAAGAGCCTAATAAAGCTCCCAGGGACCTTGACTTCACAAACCAGGTCTACTATCCCCTGTGACATACAAGCTTTCTCTAAGTCACATGTTTGCAGAAAACACGGGAAAGTTGCTGTGATGATCCCTTGGATTGCTTCTCCTGCTGTTTTGCTTCCTCTTTGTTGTTATTGATAATATTTTTACTGTGTGCTTCAGCACATAACGACTGTTGTTTTTTTTAATTAGCAATTATAGTTAGCACAAAGAAGAAAATTAGAATACCATCATGACACTTCTCAGAGGCAACTGCTGCTGGTAGGCTGGTACTTAGCACTTCAGTCTTTGTTGTTGTTATTCAGTCACTCTTGTCAGACTCTCTGCGACCCCGTGGATTGCAGCACGCCAGGCACCCCTATCCTCCACTATCTCCTGAGTTTGCTCAAATTCATGTCCACTGAGTCAGTGACGCTATCTCACCATCTCCTCCTCCGCTGCCCCCTTCTTTTGCTGTCAATCTTCCCCAGCCTCAGGGTCTTTTCCAATGAGTCAGCTCTTTGTATCAGTGACCAAAATACTGGAGCTTCAGCTTCAGCATCAGTCCTTCCAGTGAATAGTCAGGTCTTTTATCCTGATTTCTTAAGATGAGATCAGATCGGACTAGACTACTTTTAAGCACCTTTTTTCATCCAGTAACAGCCGGGGTCCCACACTCTCCCCCTGGTGGGGGCCGTCTCACTTATTTAGGGCTGTTGAGTCACCATCACTACAACTCAATTTAAAACAAAAGCAGCTCCTAGTCTCGGAATCAGTCATAGCAGCAGTTCAGATTGGCTTAGGGGTCAAAATAAAATGTATCTACCAACACTGATTTATTTAATTTGAAGAAAAGCCAGCCCAGTAAGTGGGGGAAAACACCAGCAAACACTCAAGAAGACCTGGGCTGACATATTTATTCAAACCTCCAACTCTCCTTAGTTCTGTCTTCTGAGTCCACCCAGGACTCATGAGAGACCTTCTCTGGGGGACTGTGGCCCCCACGGTGGGTGTCCTAGGCTGTCATGTACTGGCCCCAATGCAAGCACCAGCAGGTCACTGCTGCTGTCCTAGACAAGTTTGCCAAATGCCTACCTGGTCCTTCTTTATGGATGACCCCCATGCTGGTTGCTGTTCTTCCAAATTGGTGCCAATCTAATGCCCTTTCTGTGCTCAAAATTATACCAGACACTGATTTTCTATTATATCCATGAGGTCTTACTGATACTATTAATACTGGCCCATCCATGTATTCTTTGCTATCTTTATAAAGCTGTGTCTCTTTTTTGCTACAATTCTACTTTTATGTTAAGTTTCTGTATCTAAGACACCATTTCATTTTACCTTCATTGAGAGATCACTAATATTTTCTCATGCTGTTATATGTTTTTAATGGCAGCATAGTACATTGATAGGGCCTCCTGGTGGCTCAGGGTAAAGAATCCGCCTGCAATACAGGAAACCCATGCAGGAGACAGAGGATGAGATGGTTGGATGGCATCACTGACTGGATGGACATGAGTTTGAGTAAGCTTGGGAAGTTGGTGATGGACAGGGAGGCCAGGTGTGGTGCAGTCCATGGGGTCGCAAAGAGTTGGACATAGCTGAACAACTGAACTGAACTGATGCAGGACATGCGGGTTCAGTCCCTGGGTCAAGAAGATCCACTGGAGAAGGAAACAGCAATCCACTCCAATATTCTTGCCTGAAAAATCGCATGGACAGAGGAGCCTGGCGGGCTACAGTCCATGGGGTCGCAAAAAGTCAGACATGAGTTAGCAACTAAATAAGTTGATACACAATTTCTACAGTATCCTACTGTAGAACAATCAGGTGATTTTCAACATTTTGATTTTATCAAAGAACAATGTGGTGACTGTCTGTGCCAAGCATGATTCAAAGTAAATGCTCACAAGTGGAATTGCTGGACCACAACCCATGCATTTACTGGTGGTTTTTGTTACCTACTGCCAACTCACTCTTGGTAGGTCATAATTTTGCATCTAACAGCTATTTTGCTGGACCCATCCTTAGGCAGTTTTGACCAATCCATTCTACCTGCAATACAGGAAACCCATGCAGGAGACAGAGGATGAGATGGTTGGATGGCATCACTGACTGGATGGACATGAGTTTGAGTAAGCTTGGGAAGTTGGTGATGGACAGGGAGGCCAGGTGTGGTGCAGTCCATGGGGTCGCAAAGAGTTGGACATAGCTGAACAACTGAACTGAACTGATGCAGGACATGCGGGTTCAGTCCCTGGGTCAAGAAGATCCACTGGAGAAGGAAACAGCAATCCACTCCAATATTCTTGCCTGAAAAATCGCATGGACAGAGGAGCCTGGCGGGCTACAGTCCATGGGGTCGCAAAAAGTCAGACATGAGTTAGCAACTAAATAAGTTGATACACAATTTCTACAGTATCCTACTGTAGAACAATCAGGTGATTTTCAACATTTTGATTTTATCAAAGAACAATGTGGTGACTGTCTGTGCCAAGCATGATTCAAAGTAAATGCTCACAAGTGGAATTGCTGGACCACAACCCATGCATTTACTGGTGGTTTTTGTTACCTACTGCCAACTCACTCTTGGTAGGTCATAATTTTGCATCTAACAGCTATTTTGCTGGACCCATCCTTAGGCAGTTTTGACCAATCCATTCTTCCCCTGAGACATATGGGTGACAGGGCCATTGAAGCTGGCTCTCGGGATGGGAGATTTCAAAGTCTAGGACACTAACTTTAGATCCACATGTTCTCTTGCAAAATTCCTCTTCGTTCATCCAACTGCAATGTTCCAGGCACCACTCCATGAACCAGCCAGATAAAATTCATACCCCAAAAGAGCTTACATTCCGTCTGGGAGGAGACAGTATGTGTGTGCTCAGTTGCTAGGACTCTTTGCGACCTCATGGACTGTAGCCCACCAGGCTCCTCTGTCCATGGGATTCTCCAGGCAAGAATACTGGAGTGGGTAGCTATTCTCTTCTTCTGGGGATCTTCCTGACCCAGGGATCGAACCTGGGTCTCCTACATTGGCAGGCAGATTCTTTACCATCTGGGCCACCAGGGAAGCCCAAACAACATGTATATCAGATGGCAAAGTAAACACAGTGGTGAAACATATAGCAGGGGAAGGAGGAGGGGAAAGCAGGGGTGTGAGCTGCATTTCAAAGAAAGGTGGTCAGGAAAGAGCCCACAGGGAAGGTGATGCTCGGCCAAGCCCTCAAGGAGAGGGAGTGCTATGCCCCCATCAGGACTAGGCACTCCAATTGTGCACACAAGACGTGTGGTCTTGAGATAGTCACTTAACTCCTTTGTACATGCATTTTCTCCACATGGCATAAGGATGTTAAGAGATCGAAAAGAATGAAGTAAGTTAACGTTCATAAAATACTTACAACTGGCATACAGTGGGCTTCTCTGGTGGATAAGACAGTAAAGAATCTGCCTGCCAGTGCAGGAGACCTGGGTTTTACCCCTGGGTCAGGAAGATCCCTTGGAGAAGGAAATGGCTATCCACTCGAGTATTCTTGCCTGCCAGCAATTTCACTACAGCTTTGCTTGAAACACTGTAAATTTAGACATGGCCATTAAGAGGCAAGTGGCCACAGTTCTCTGCAGTCACACAAGGCACCTGATATAATGTAAGAGATCAATGAACTAGATCTCCATGACAAGGCATAAGATGATACTGTTGAAGGAAAAAAAAACCATGTTGCTGAAGCCTCCATATCCAGTCAGTTCACTAAAAATCTAGTTGGTTCATTCAAAATCCACAAAGCAGTATTATGAAATTATGATAATATATATGTTCATATGGGATTCCCTGGTGGCTCAGAGGGTGAAGACTTCACCTGCAATTCAGGAGACCAGAGTTAAATCCCTGGGTCAGAAAGATACCCTGGAGAAGTGAAGGGCTACCTACTCCACTGTTCTTGCCTGGTAAATCCACTGACAGAGGGTCCTGGCAGGCTACAGTCCATGGGGGTCACAGAGTCGGACACAACTGAGCAACTGTGTACATACATATACATATATATATAGTAAAACATAAAAGATGGGTATAAATGACACACACTGACTTGAGAATGATGGGTACTTCTTGGGAAGGAAGGAATAAATGAAAAGAGATACAAAAAAAAAGGACTTCAACTACATCTAATATTTTATTTCTTGAAAATAAAAGATCTGAAAGAAATACAGCAAAAATACATCTGTTCAATCTGAGTGATAAGGACCTCAAGTCTGTTATAGTATCTTCTTTTCTTTTAGAGATGTTTGAATTTTTTAAAAGTAGAATATTTCTAGTGTATCAGTCCATGTACAAGTTTAAGAAAGCAAGCAGCGTATGGATGGTGCCATAAAGTGAGGGCAATCATGATTGGAGCATCATGTTTCACCGCAATGGAGATTCAACCCAGAGCCGTCATGGGAGGAGGGATGAGAGAGCATTAAGTAAACAGAGATCCCCTAGCCATTTTGCAAATCAGGCTATGTAACTTGTTCCACATTATTACATTTACACTTGGAAAGAAATAAATGGAAGGGACTTCTCTGGTGGTCCAGTGGTTAAGAATCCACCTGCCGATGCAGGAGGCACAGGTTTGATCCCTGGTCCGGGAAGATCCCAAATGCCTCTGAGCAACTAAGCCTGTGCACCACAACTGCTGAGCCTGTGCTCCAGAGCCCGGGGGCCGCGACTGCTGAAGCCCTCACAATCTAGAGCCTGTGCTCCACAATAAGAGAAGCCACCACAATGAGAGGCCTGTGCACCACAACTAGAGAGGAGGTATTAGGGGGATAAGGGATAAGGCAAGCTTCCCGCTTGCCACAAGCAGAGCAAACCTGCACACAGCCACAAAGACCCAGTGCAGCCATAAATAAATAAATAAATATATATATATATATATTTTTTTTTTTTTTAAATAAAGAAATAAACAGAAGAGTAACAAGCTTTCACAACACTGGCTGTAACTGCCTACTTTACAAAATCAGCACCTTTAAAACTTGTGCTCTTGCTTTGTGAACAAATTTTTGCAATTGTTTTAAAGGTAATTAAAATGTATTTGATTTGGAGCGTGTGATGAAAACCCTTGAGATATCATAGAGCACAAGGAAGGGGGCAGGGGCTGCTCTACTGCCGATCTAATTATCCCTTTTCATGGCCTTAACTAAACCCACCAAATTGCCTGCTTCTAAGGCTGAGACACAAATGGACAGTGTCCAGGCTCTTGCTGGCCACATTGCCAAACCCTTCTGCCAAGGTTCTTTTCTAAGTGTTCCTTTCAAAGAGCAGGTCCCTGGCACACGTAGATGTGTGGCACTCTAGCGGATGGGAGCTGCTGAAGGAGAATGCAAGTGTAATGAGAAGGGAAGGAAGGACAGTGAAAGACGAGCCAGACACACAGAATAAGGACAAGGGTGGGAATAAAAATCTTCATTGCAGATAAAAGTTGGAGAATTACTTGAACTGGATGACCAAAGAGGTGCTCAGCAGAAAAAAGCACAAACCCACATCAAATACAGTCCATTCTCGTCCATGCTGATTTAGAGAATTGGAAAGCTCTGTTCCTAGGGCAAATGCAGGGCTATGCTCCTGCAAGCCTTTGGTCACATCAGCGGTGTCACCCACCAATAAATAACCTTGCTTTATGCGTATTTCTTTTTAATGGCATCTTCGTAGGAGTAGTGTTCATCATTCAATCGTATTGCGACCCCACTTACTGTAGCCCACCAGGCTCCTCTGTTCATGGGATTCTCCAGGCAAGAATACTGGAGTGGGTTGCCATGCCCTTCTCCAGAGGACCTTCCTGACCCAGGGATCAAATCTTGGTCTCCTGAACTGCAGATAGATTCTTTACTGTCTGAGCCACAAGGAAGTCCCTTAATGACATCTTACTTAATATATGTTGTTGATCCATATATAGGAAAAGAATCCCCCCCCCCAAAAAAGTGGATATACAGATACGTATAACTGACTCACTTTGTTGTATACCTGAAACTAATACAACATTGTAAGTCAACTATATGCCAATAAAAGTTAAAAACACTGGACAAAGCCAACAGCACCATAATTTGAGCCTGAACAAAGCCCCCCTAACACATACATTTTTTCCATAAGGCACATCCCAGCCTTTTTGTGCTTAGGGACACTAGACAGCATTTCTGCATTAATGGTGGGTGAGGGGGACATTTGACACAGCAAAAGCACCAACAAAAAGCAGGTAAATTCAAGAATCACAACACTAAATCGACTGAGGAAAAGACACTTATTCACAGCATAAGAGCTGAAACAAGAAGTCACCTGTTCATCTTTGCCTGGGAACAGACACATTGGGAGACTCAAAATTTAAATTCACAAACAGAATCTTTGAATAATGAACCCCCTTCCCACCTCCCTCCCCATCCATTTCTCCAGGTTGTCACAGAGTACCGTCTTTGGGTTCCCTGCATCATACATCAAACTCCCACTCAGAGAGGCCTCAACTCAGTTCAGTTGCTCAGTTATGTCTGACTCTTTGCGACCCCATGGACTGCAGCACGTCAGTCCTCCCTGTCTATCAACAACTCCCGGAGTTTACCCAAACTCGTCCATTGAGTCGATGCCATCCAACCATCTCATCCTCTGTCATCCCCTTTTCCTCCTGCCTTCAATGTTTCCCAGTATCAGGGTCTTTTCCAAGGAGTCAGTTATTCGCATCAGGTGGCCAAAGTACTGGAGCTTCAGCTTCAGCATCGGTCCTATAAATGAATATTCAGGATTGATTTCCTTCAGGATTGACTGGTTTGATCTCTTTGCAGTCCAAGGGACTCTCAAGAGTCTTCTCCAACACAGTAGTTCAAAAAGTATCAATTCTTTGGCACTCAGCTTTCTAGGGAGAAGGCAATGGCAACCCACTCTAGTACTCTTACCTGGAGAATTCCAGGGACAGAGGAGCCTGGTGGGCTGTCATCTATGGGCTTGCAGCAGCAGCAGCAGCAGCAGCAGCAGCAGCAGCAGCAGCTTTCTTCATGGTCCAACTTTCACATCCATACATGACTACTAGAAAAACCATAGCTTTGACTAGATGGACCTTGGATGGCAAAGTTAATAGTAGCAGTTACCCTCCAACCAAAAAGCAAAATCTCATCTGCCACAAAGAGGTGCATACACTTTGGGATCCACAGGGAAACACAGTGCTCCATCCAAGTCAGATCAGTACGAGTTTATGGACACAGTGGAGTCTCCCACTTGGCATGGAGAGCTCAAGAACCCACTTTGTATTAATACAATCCTCATTTCTGGCATTATCCACTGGACAATACATCCTTGTCTTTTCCATTCACAAGGCAACCACAGCTTAGGGTGAAATCTCCAGGAAATGAAGTGAAATCACAATTCCTGCCCCAGAAGGGGCAAGCTTAGCTCCAAGTGTTCTGGAGAAAGAGGTTCAATTGCAATATGCAGATGACAACTCTGCTCCCTTGCAGCACCCGAAAGTTCTTCAGGACTCTGGACACTTGGTCTGGCTTCAGGAGCTCAACTTTTGCTAATCTTCCTGTTGGGTCAAGAGGAGCTGAAAGCATACAAGGTTATCAAGCTATGGCTGCTGGTACTATAAACAGGAAATCAACCCTGTATTCATTGGAAGGACTGATGCTGAAGCTAAAGTTCCAATACTTTGGCCACCTGATGCAAAGAGCAGACTCATTGGAAGAGACTCTGATGCTGGGAAAGGCTGAAGGCAAAAGGAGATGGGGCAGCAGAGGATGAGGTGGTTCAATAGCATCACTGACTCAGTGGACGTGAATCTGAGCAAACTCTGAGATAGTGAAGGAGAGAGGAGCCTGGTGGGCTGCAGCCCATGGGGTCAGAGAGAGTTGGCCACGACTTACTGACTGAACAATTATAAATTTAGGGGCTGATTTAGATAGTCATGGGGCAGCTCTCTCAAAACCAGACCTCACCACCACCCAGGGACTTCCTGGTCACACCATTTTCCTCTCATGGACTAACGGGATGCCTCGCATTTGTGTTTGGGTCTAAGTCACATGCCTTAAAGCTTTGTTCTCAGAGCTAAAAAGACTGCTGGCAATTCAAGTGCAGCCAACGGCCTTGCTGGCCTCGGAGTCTCCCTTGGCTGTTTCCCTGTGATCAACTACAGCTCCTATTCTGTCTAGAATTAGAGTGACAGCCCCACCGAACACCCCTGCAGGCTACGGGAACAACGGTCATCCTTCCCCGAAGACGAAGAGTGTGCAAAGAAGAGGCCTCTGAGCTCTCCTCTCCCCATCTCTGCATCCCACCAGTCAGCAGGTTCTCAGGTCGCTGACCAAACACGACCAAACACCCCAAGCCCCAGCAGACTGGGCAGTGGGACCTGGACTGGGCCTGGACAGACTTGGAAGGATTCTTCGAAAGCAGATCATGCGATGGAGGCTGGAAGAAGAGACGGTCCGTGATCACACAGTCCATGCAGGTCTCTAAGCCCAAGTGCTCCGCTCATCCCACTGCTACGTTTGTGTTTTCTCCACAGTGACAAACAGTCTCACAAACAGGCCTGGACATGTGCTGCCACCGGCACCACACCAGCCTGTTCCCAGGCCCACTGTCTGCTGCTGGAAGACATCCGGAAACCTTGCTCAGCCCTCCTGGCACTTCTCCGTGAGGACTGGTAGAATCATTTCTTTCTCACCGAAGTGTGGGCGGGGGACTGGCCCATCGGGAGGCTCATTACATAAGAATAAGCACAGGACTCATTCTTGGCTCTTGGAAGTGGTCCCTCAGTTCAAGAGACCCTTGGCAGTCATGAAAGGCCTCTCCACCAGCTGATGGCAACTCGGACCCTCCCTGAATCTGCAGGGTGTCCCACACCCCACGCCTCTCTTGCCATCACACCACACCTGCCTGCTCCCAGGTGTTTCCAAAATACATTTTTGGCACCTCCCATCTCCACCACCCCTGCTCCACACAAGACATCCCCTGCCTGCTCAAAGGCCATCTTTGCTGGAAACCCTCCACCCCACCCCCGCCCAGGTCTAAGGAATCCAGTTCTTTGTTCGTATAGCACTGTTTGCATCTCATATCAGGGTGGAATAATTTCCACCTTCCTCGATCTGTGAGAGCCTCGAGGTTAGGGTCACAGCCCACTCATCTTTGTATCCTGCCCAGGGCAGCACCTGCCTAGTGCGTCGTCCATACACATACCCCTCAGGGAATGTGGAGAGGATAAAGCTGTGTGGGAAATGACAGACCAGTTTGGAAAAAACAGGACAAAAAGAGGCCTGGTCTCCAGGGTACACACTAACTTTGCTTCCAATGTTCTCAGGACTTCCCTTTGAAGACCTGAGATTAAAAACAGGTCGCAGGAGTCCCAGCTCTACTCTCCCCTCCTACAGTGATGAAGCCAGGGGCCTTGGTCTGGTGGTAGGATGGGAAGGGCCCAGGGCAGAGGTCATTCAGAGCACAGTCTGGGCTGCAGGGACTGGCAGCGTCCACCTCTGGAAGGGTGTGGTGTGCCCAAAATGGACGTTCAAATGACCAGTCCCAACTCTTCCAATAATCACCTCAAGGTGTGTGTGTGCATGCATGCTTAGCTGCTCAGTTGTCTGATCCCATGGACTGTAGCCCACTAGGCTCCTATGTCCATGGAATCTTTCAGGCAAGAATACTGGAGTGGGTTGCTATTTTCTTTCCGGGGATCTTCCCCACCCAGGTAATGAACCTGTGTCTCCTGTATTGCATGCAGATTATTAACCCACTGAACCTTGGGGTCGCCTCGGAGGAGTCATTTATCTTAGCACTTGGGTGCCCCATCTGCAAAATGGGTGTAATACGCACCTTAGGGCAATGAGGAGGGTAAGGGAATAACACCCACACTGAGCTTTTGCTGAAGTTGTGTGTTGTGCCCTTCAGGTGTGTCAGGATGGATGGATCACTGCTCTTCTGGAGTAGCTCAAGTTTCCAACACTCCTCTTATCATCAGCATTTCACCTTAATCAACACAAACCTGGTCTTTCAGCAAAAGGCTTGCTTGGGCTCAGTGGTTCTTCCTTGCGGACATTTCAGCGTACAGGACTTGTCTCAAGCTCAGATGCTTGCCCAGAGCTTCCCTGACTGGTGTTCTCTGCAAAGCAGCTTCCAGGGCACAGCTGGGACTAGCTTTCTGGCCTACAGTCTCCCTCTCATTCTCCACCTTCCTGAGCCTACCTCATGCCAAGAAAACAAAAACAAAAAACAGTGCTTCTAGAAGTTCAGTCCTGTTCAAAGTGGACCACAAATAGGTTGACAAGCGTGAGAAAGAGGCCCCCAGAGGCAGTGCTCCAGAATTGTGGAGTCACCCCAAGGCCTGGCTTCTTTGGCTTCTACCGTTCACTTCAGATGGCAGACTCTTATCCCTTTGTGTTTATTCTCAAGGGTGTCCTGTCAGCCTCCCAGATCTGACTCCTCATCACACGCCCCTCAGCTCAGAGGTCCAGGTGTCTGCAGGTGCTGCACCCTCTGCTGGAACCACCACATCATGCGACTAGCTCCATATCCCGAGGGTCTCAGGGGCCCCCGCCCCCTCCCACCCACATCTCTACCCTTTCCCTTCACAGCCACACCCACAGCTCTCTGCCTTCCCAACTATCAGCCCCTCAGGACTGTCTTTTTCACTGCTCCATCCCCAGCACACCGCAAGTCACCATCCACTGAAGAGGGTGGGTCACTCAAATATTGCCCCCACCCACCACCCACCTGAACAAGAGGACCCCTTCACCACCACCTCCAGCCCGGGGACAACCTGCACACGAGCCCTGCTGCAATGGGCAAGGGTCGCCCTCAGCGCTGACGGTCCAGCTATGAATCAGCACCTGGGGGGCAGGGAGGGGGGAGGGGGGCAGCAGTGGGGAAGGGACAGTGGCTTCATTCCGGAGCTTCCCAGGAGGGGAACTGGCACACGCACAGCTGTCCTACTTAGCCAGCCTCCTTCCGGACACTCTAAACTGTGCCACGAGATTCCACACACCCGATGACCTGGAATGCCCAACAGCGTCCATCCATCTTCCTGGGGACCAGCAAGGGCAGTTAAAGGAAGTGGCAGTACCACCCCCAGGCCCCGAGGGTGGCCGCTTACCACCTGCATGGCACGTGGCATACGCTCACCCCAGACACCCAGGGGCCTTGTTTATAACCAGAGAGGACAACCTCCACACTACCAGAAGGATAAGACGACACGGTGTCAGGGTCCCCAGCTCAAGATCTGAGTGGTCACTCGAAGTTGCGGGGGTCAAGGTCAAGCCTCTTGGGAGTCTTGTTTCCTCATCCAGGTAACAAGGGTACTATCTTCTATCACAGAGCTGAAGAGGGTAAATGAGGTACACACTGTGTGTGTGCAGCATGGAGCACACACATAACAAACACACTCTAGGAAAATGCAAGCTTGCACCTCAGTCATTAGCATCTGAGTGAAGCTGTATCGAGACCCAGACCGTTGGGTAGAGAATCTGTGCTCCCTCCAGCCTTGGCTGAGCGCGTCCGCTTTCAGGAAATTCCTAATGAAACAGGAAGTAGCCCATTTTTCCAGATAATCTCTACTTTATCCCTATTATTTCCAGTGTCCAGTTCTTAATGACCCTCTTTACTGAACTATTGCTCTTCAAAGAGACTTTCTTATAGCTTTTTATGCCTCTGCAGGAAGTGGAAGTTGGATGCCACTAGGGCTCTTTTTAAGAGAAAGCCAAGTGAGGAATCCGACGATCCAGGGCATCACTGAGGGAGGCAGCCCCAGGCAAGTTCAGAGCTGGGCCAGTCAGGCACCTGTTTGCTCATCTGCCAGTGCTTCAGCACCACTGTGGTTAGAAGCAGCAGAGGCCCAGTCTCCGCCCTCTCCACCCCAACAGGATCTGTCTGTATCATCAGTACAACCAGAGATCAACCTTGGTAACTGGCACTTCTCCCAACAACCTAGGTGCAGAAGCTCTGGGTTGCGGGCAGACACCCTGTGCAGGGCCCTGCTCTGGGAAGACAGAAAGGCTGGGCAACTTCTTCCAGTGCACCAGCCGCTGGGAGAAGATACAGAGACTCTTTCATCTTCACCCATCCTCACTCGCCACGGAAGGTATCCCACTGCCAGGGAACCTGGGGTCTCAGCTCGCCAGGCCTGGGGCAGAGAGCAAGGAAGTCAAAGTGTGAGTTGCTCATACATGTTCCACTCTTTGCGACCCCAGGGACTCTAGTCAACCAGGCCCCTCGGTCCATGGGATTCTCCAGGCAAGAATACTGGAGTGGGTCACCATTTCCTTCTCCAGGGGATCCTTCCTGACCCAGGGATTGAACCCGGTCTCCTGTGTGTCAAGTGAATTTTTTGTCATCTGAGCCACCAGGGACATACATGCAACTTGGTGAAGGAGAATTCTCAGACTGGGGTGTAAATTCAGGTTCACAGAACAGATTCTCTGGGACTGACCAGATGTAAAATCTCAGTTGGTCTCCTGATCAGTTTTCTGGTGAGTTGAGAGAAGGGGTTGAGGCAAATTAAGAGCACGCCTGCTGTGCTCTTGCCTGTCATTTGCCTCCCTGTCAACGTAGTCAGCAGAGAAGTAAGAATGCTGCACGCTGACTTCATTTGCTTCTCAGCTTTGCTTTCTCTGACTGGTGTTGTTTACTCCTTTATGTGAGTTCTACTAAAGGTACCACATAGACTATATAAGACACCCAGGTAAATCTGAACATCAAATAGACACAAATAGACAATGCATCATGTTTTTTTGGTGTAAGTGTATTCCATGTAATATTAGGGACATACTTAATGTCAAAGCTGACTTGTCATTTAGCTGAAATTCACATTTAATTGGCCATCCTGCATTTTTATTTGCTAAGTAAATTAATTCAATCAATTTCAAGCAAAGACTGGTTGCTTCTAAGTCTCAAAGTATAACATTTCAAAAAACATAAAAGAAACTCTTCAAGCTTGTGTTTTTATTTCCGAGAAGTTTTTTTTTTTTTTTAAGGTCTATAAGTATCAAATAAAAACAACAACAGCAAAAAAGAGGCATCTTCTAATAGTGCCTCAGAATTAAGAGTTCTGCATGCCACCTACCACAGGCAGTGGCACCAGCTAGCACTTCAGGCACCTCCAACTCAAGAGCAATCAGCCTCCAGGTCATCAGGGTGGAGGGGAAAAGCAACGGGGTGCAGAATTCAGAGGTGACAACTTCCCCAAAGAGGTCTGCGGGGCTGAGGGGTGGAGAGCAGGCAGTGCTAGTGGCAGAGGAATGGCAGGATGCAGTACCACCACCAACTGCCACACGGCACACACCCCTTCACCAAGAGCAACGCCCACCACAAGGATGAGGAGAGGAGCAGGCACTGCCCAGGGGTCAAGGAGCAGACGCACCCCACCTGCCCACACCCCGGCTTCTCCCAGGCTTGACTCTGGGCTCCTCCCAACACTGCCAGCAGTCTGGGTGGACTGGAGCTGTGTGTGAGGCCTCAGCTGGTGCACAGTGCTGTGGAGGGCCAAGAGGCCAAGGGTCTTTAAAAAAATCACACACTTTCACTCAGATCGAAAGTGACACATATAATATAGTGGTCTTAAAATTTTATTTTGCATGGGTGTATACAGTGTGAATAATGACCCTGCAACCCAAAGTAGTTTTTATAAGCTTTGCTCTTCAAACTGGGGTTAGTGTTGCTGTTGGGTAGGAAGTCCTCACTGACAAATTACACTCATGAAGTGAAAGCAAGGAGGACGTGCTGGTGCCAAAGATTACCAAATGGCCCTAAGGAAGTCAGCCCCCAGTTCTCACAGCAAAGAGGACCAAGAGCTAAAAGTACCTCGGGAAAATCCAACAGCGCCAACAGCACTCTCGGATATAAAGATCAAGCCTGTAAATTATCTATCTGTGGCGCTCAAAAGTGAGAGAATTAAACAGAAGGCTAAAGTGTGGTGTGCTTTCTCACTTCCTCTTCTTGGTGGAATACAGCTTTTCTTCAAGTGGCACCGGGATGATCCCTTCACATTCTTTCACTTCCTGGGTCAGAGGGTGTTTTACAACATTTGGTCTAATCACGTCAATGTCTCGAACAAGTGCTCCATTATGCTTTCAACAGTTGTTGTTGGTGCATAAAAGTCCACCAAGAAGTACCTGCAATAAAATAAACATGTGTGAACGGGCTGCATTCTGAAATACAGCGATTTCACTATCTTGGTTGATGTTTTCATTTTACTTTCCCCCACATAAAGACATCAACCACCCACAAACATAAATACCCATCTTTGTCACAACAGAAACTGCCAGCGGAACAGTTAAACACAAGCAGCATGCCCGACCTCCCTTTCCCATTCACTCTACTAAATTTTCCAAACTGTGAGTTGATACTTTATGTGAAAACATCTACAAGTCTTCTAATTTTCCCAAGAATTTTCCAAGTGACTTGATGCACCTATGAGAACCATGAGCCATATTCACAAACAAGGAGAATGATTAAGAGAGGCCTAGGACTCATCTAAGGCCATTCGGTACCTTCAAGAACTAACAAGGAACAAAAAGAAAAGAACTTGAATCTTGTGGTGAGAGAGAAGAATTTAACATTCATCTACTCAAACCAGACTAACACAGATAAGGATCTCTTACAGCTCACTGGTCTTAAAAGATCAATAACTTTATCAGTGGTTGTCTGTACACGGATACAAAGGAAGACGCGTCTCTATTCCCTGCCCACCCTACCCCTCAGTTCTAAAAATTTAAGCCTCCCTTGTGCTGTTTAGTTTGGACCACAGTGCTGTTAAAGGGACAGTTTTCAGGGCAGTATTTCAGAATTTTTCAGCATTCCAGCTGGCTAAGATGATCTCTGACATCATTTACTTGGTTCCAGCCACACTCTCCTCCCAGGCATATTCCTATCAGAGGTCTCTGCAGGCACTGTGCCTCTGCCGGAAATGCTCTTCGCCCAGGTCAACATGGCCCGTCCCTCACTTTCATCGCATCTCGGTCCAAGAGTCACCTTGGCAGAGAGGCCTGTCGCCCCACCCGCCGGCCTCGGTCACTCTCCCCTCCCTTTCTTGAGGCTGTGGTTCTGTTACCCCCACCCGCACCTGATCACTGGTGTGTTTGTTTACAGTCGGCCTCACTGCACTAAAACAGAATGGCCCTAGGAAGGAGGACTTTGTCACTACACCCCCAGCACCCTGAACACAGGCTAACACACACCAGATCTACAGTAAATATCTCACTGTGATGTGTTAGCCTGAAGGGTGGAATTCTCAGAGAAAGCAGGAAAGACCAAACTGAAAATAACAAACTCAGCAAGGAAGAAAGTTATTAGACAAACTATGGCACTTTGTGTAATTCTACACAATCTCAGCACTCAAAACTCGTAAGAAAACTTCCTAACCTCGCATGTGACCATTCACAAGCCTAGTGAGAAAGTCAATCAAGTAAAAATAATTGAAAGTTAAAGGACAGAAAAGCATATATCATGCAAAAACACTAATCAAAAGAAAGTTCAAGTAGCTACAGTAATATCAGACCAAGGAGACCTCTAAACAACAACAAAAAATTATCAGGGGAAAAAGGAGACAATACAGAAAGATGGGTGCACCAAGAAGACACAACAATCCTACATGTGCACGTGGAGATAAAAGCTTTCACACACAGTAAGCAAAAACTAACAGACGAAGAAAAGAGACAAACCCACAATTAGAGCTGAAAACTACTATCATGCCCCTCAGGGACTGACAGATCGAGTCGGATACAGAAAGAGCGAGCACCACCCTCAACCAATTGGCTCTGATATTTATTGAACCCTCCACCCAACAGCAGAAAGATATTACACATACTTGTTCTCAGGGCATATAAAACATTTACTAAGGATGACCATATTCTGGGCCATAAAATGAGTCTTAGTAAATCTAAAGGGACTTGAGTCATGCAGAAGATCTTGAGAAAAATCCCCCAGATACTTAGAAACTAAACATGCATCTAAAGAACTTATGGGTCAAAGAAGAAATCAAAAGGAAAATTACAAAGTACTTTGACTGAATGAAAATAAAACAACACATGAAAATTTGGAGAATGCCACTAAAGTAGTGCTTAGCAATAAATTTACAGCACTAAACACCTAGCTAAGAAAAGAATAAAGATCTCAAATTAATGATTTCAGCTTCCACCTTGAGAAAATGGAAAAAGAAGAGCAAATTAAATACAAAGTAGGACCAAAAAAGGAAATAGAAATAAAATAAAAATCAGAGCAGAAACCTCTGAAACACGAAAGAGAACATAAGTGAAACAAACACTAGCTCACTCAGAAGATCGATAAAACTGATACAACTCCAATCAGATTGATTAGGAAAAAGAGTTAAGATACAAATCACTGATATTTGGGGATAAGAAAGGTGAAATAACTACAAAGTTTACAGATACTGAAAGGATGATAAATGAATATCATAAAAAATATTTTACAATAAGCTTGATGACCTAGCTGAAATTTCTTGAAAAAATACTATCAAAACTCCTCAAGAAGAACCAGATGACCTGACCAACTCTATATCTATCAAAGAAATTAAATTTGTACTTTAAAATCTTCCCATAAAGATTACAGGCACAAATGGTTTCATGGTGAGTTCCACCAAATATTTAAGAAAAAAATATCAATTTTGACACAAACTGATCTGGGAAGTAGGAAAAACTTTTGAACTTGTCCTAAGAAGTCAGCATTACCCTGGAACCAAGATCAGACAAAGATACTTTTTTTAAAAGAAAAGAAAAACAGACCACTGTCTCTCATAAACATTAATGAAAAAATTCTAAATAAAATTCTAGCAAATTGACTACTATAATAAATAAAAAGAACAATACATCCCACCAAGTAGGATTTAGTTCAAGAAGCCAAGATTGGCTTAAACATCTGAACATGAATGAAATCAATCATGTTAACAAGCTAAAAAGCCATGTGGTCAATCCAATAGAAGCAAAAAGGATTTAGCAAAACCACATATCCATTCCTGATAAACAATCAGCATACTATGGAAAGATGGAATCTTCTATGACCTTCTATAGAGCATCTGTGGGAAACCCCACATCCAACATAATACTATCTGGTCAAAATCTAAGTGCCTTCCCCCTAAGAAAGAGAACAAGCAAGAATGTCTACTCTCACTGCTTCCATCCAACATTTTACTGAAGTGCAAAAGAGTAAAAGGCATCTAGACCGACAAGGAAAACGTAAAACCAGCTTTTTGCAGATGTCATAATTGTGTATACAGAAAAATCTGAAGCTTATAAAAAAAGGTATCAAAACTCTAGTTTAGCAAGATACAAGATCAATAAACAAAAATCAACTGTATTTCTATATGCTAGCAACAAATAACCAGACCTTGAAATTACAAATGAAATATTTAGCAATAAATCTGACAAAAGATGTGTTTAAGACTTCTACACTAAAATTACAAAACAATGCTGGAAGAAGTTAAAGAAAATCTACATAAATGGAGAGGTATACTTTGCTCATAGGTAGTCAGTTCAGTTCAGCTGCTCAGTCGTGTCCAACTCTTTGCCACCCCATGAAGTGCAATACGCCAGGCCTCCCTGTCCATCATCATCTCCTGGAGTTCACTCAAATTCACGTCCATGGAGTCGGTGATGCCATCAAGCCATCACATCCTCTGTCGTCCCCTTCTCCTCCTGCCCCCAATCCCTCCCAGCATCAGAGTCTTCGCATGAAGTGGCCAAAGTACTGGAGTTTCAGCTTTAGCCATCAGTCCTACCAAAGAACACCCAGGACTGATCTCCTTTAAAATGGACTGGTTGGATCTCCTTGCAGTCCAAGGGACTCTCAAGAGTCTTCTCCAACACCACAGTTCAAAACCATCAATTCTTCGGCGCTCAGCTTTCTCCACAGTCCAACTCTCATATCCATACATAACCACAGGAAAAACCATAACCTTGACTAGACAGACCCTTGTTGGCAAAGTAATACCTCTGCTTTTCAATATGCTATCTAGGTTGGTCATAACTTTCCTTCCAAGGAGTAAGCGTCTTTTAATTTCATGGCTGTAGTCACCATCTGCAGTGATTTTGGAGCCCCCTCAAAATAAAGTCTGATACTGTTTCCCCATCTATTTCCCATGAAGTGATGGGACCAGATGCCATGATCTTCGTTTTCTGAATGTTGAGCTTTAAGCCAGCTTTTTCGCTCTCCTCTTTCACTTTCATCAAGAAGCTTTTTAGTTCCTCTTCACTTTCTGCCATAACGGTGGTGTCATCTGTGTATCTGAGGTTATTGATATTTCTCCCGGCAATCCTGATTCCAGCTTGTGCTTCCTCCAGTCCAGTGTTTCTCATGATGTACTTACTCTGCATACAAGTTAAATAAGCAGGGCGCCAATATATAGCCTTGATGTACTCCTTTTCCTATTTGGAACCAGTCTGTTGTTCCATGTCCAGTTCTAACTGTTGCTTCCTGATCTGCATATAGGTTTCTCAAGAGTCAGGTTAGGTGCTCTGGTATTCCCATTTCTTTCAGAATTTTCCACAGTTTATTGTGATCCACATAGTCAAAGGCTTTGGCATAGTCAATAAAGCAGAAATAGATGTTTTTATGCAACTCTCTTGCTTTTTTGATGATCCAGCGGATGTAGGCAATTTTGCCTTTCTTAAAACCAGCTTGAGTTATCTGGAAGTTCAGGGTTCACGTATTGCTGAAGCCTGGCTTGGAGAATTTTGAGCATTACTTTACTAGTGTGTGAGATGAGTGCAACTGTGCAGTAGTTTGAGCATTCTTTGGCATTGCCTTTCTTTGGGATTGGAAATGAAAACTGACCTTTTCCAGTCCTATGGCCACTGCTGAGTTTTCCAAATTTGCTGGCATATTAAGTGCAGCACTTTCAGAGGATCACTTTCAGCATTTGAAATAGCTCCACTGGAATTCCATCACCTCCACTAGCTTAGTTCGTAGTGATGCTTTCTAAGGCCGGCTTGACTTCACATTCTGGGATGTCTGGCTCTAGGTGAGTGATCACACCACTGTGATTATCCTGGTTGTGAAGATATTTTTTGTACAGTCCTTCTGTGTATTCTTGCTACCTCTTCTTAATATCTTCTCCTCTGTTAGGTCCATACCATTTCTGTCCTTTATCAAGCCCATCTTTGCATGAAATGGTATCTCTAATTTTCTTGAAGAGATCTCTAGTCTTTCCCATTCTGTTATTTTCCTCTACTTCTTTGCATTAATTGCTGAAGAAGGCTTTCTTATCTCTCCTTGCTATTCTTTGGAACTCTGCATTCAGATGCTTATATCTATCCTTTTCTCCTTTGCTTTTTGCTTCTCTTCTTTTCACAGCTATTTTTAAGGCCTCCCCAGACAGCCATTTTGCTTTTTTGCATTTCTTTTCCATGGGGATGATTTTGCTCCCTGTATCCTGTACAATGTCATGAACCTCCGTCCATAGTTCATCAGGCACTCTTTCTATCAGATCTAGGCCCTTAAATCTATTTCTCACTTCCACTGTATAATCATAAGGGATTTGATTTAGGTCATATCTGAATGGTCTAGTAGTTTTCCCTACTTTCTTCAATTTAAGTCTGAATTTGGCAATAAGGAGTTCATGATCTGAGCCACAGTCAGCTCCCGGTCTTGTTTTTGCTGACTGTATAGAGCTTCTCCATTTTTGGCTGCAAAGAATATGATCAATCTGATTTCGGAGTTGACCATCTGGTGATATCCATGTGTAGAGTCTTCTCTTGTGTTGTTGGAAGAAGGTGTTTGCTTCAGTGCGTTCTCTTGGCAAAACTCTATTAGCCTTTGACCTGCTTCATTCCGCATTCCAAGGCCAAATTTGCCAGTTACTCCAGGTATTTCTTGACTTCCTACTTTTGCATTCCAGTCCCCTATAATGAAAAGGACATCTTTTGGGGTGTTAGCTGTCTCTTATACACAT